>SJYC01112466.1:0-19098 GCA_006408675.1 Madoqua kirkii | reverse complement strand
TCCATAAGTTTTGAAATATTATCTCTTATTGTTCATTATTCTGTAAGTATTTTCTAATTTGCCCTCTAATTTCTTCTTTCACTCATTGTTATTTAATTTTAATATATTTGTAAATATATATTTGTATATTACAAATTTGTATATATTACAAACATATTTGTACATATTGTAAATGTATATTTGTATATATTTGAGTTTTTCTTCTCTTTTTGCTACTAGTTTTATTCCATTGTGATTGGAAAAAAATATTTTGAATGATTTCAATCTTACTTCCTATATATACTGGAAAGTCAAGGAATGCTTCCTGTAAGAGACAGCATCTAAATGAACTAGGAGTTAGGAAACAACAACAACAACAACAACAACAACAAGGTAAAGGAAAGAAAGGAAAACTGAAACCAGAATCTCAGATGTTGCAAAGATGATAGACTGAAAAAAGAACTTAGATAATTTTACTTTGGCTAAATCCTAGAGTTTAGAAAAGAAAAGCAAAATTTAAGAGATAAGCTAGACTTATTTATGTATTTATAGTTTTGAGTGAGGCATCTGAAGTCAGACTGGCTGTATTTAGATGAGGCTAAATAGCTTTCTGATTTTAGGACGTATACTTAATGTTTCTAAAATATACAGTACTTATTTTAAAAAGTTATAATAATATTGATATTTAACTCATGGAATTTTTCAGATTATTCAATGTGTAGAAAGCCTCTAGTATACTGTCTTATGTGTTGTTGCTGTTGCTCAGTCAATAATTTGTGTCCAACTCTTTGCAACCCTATGAATTGCAGCATGCCAGGCTTCCCTGTCTTTCACTGTCTCAGAATTTGCTGAAACTCATGTTCACTGAGTCAGCAATGGCACACAACCACCTCACTTTCTGTCACCCCCTTCTCCTCCTGCCCTCAATCTTTCCCAGCATCAGAGTATTTTCCAATGAGTTGGCTCTTTGTATCAGGCGGCCAAAGTATCAAGGCTTCAGCTTCAACATCGGTCCTTCTAGTGAATATTAAGGGTGGATTTCCTTTTAGGATTGACTGGTTTGAACTCCTTGCAGTCTAAGGAACTCTCAAGAGTCTTTTCCAGCACCACAATTTGAAACCATCAATTATCTGGCACTCAGTCATCTTTATAATCCAACTCTTACATCCATATACGACTACTGGAAATATCATAGCTTTGATTATACAGACCTTTGTCAACAAAGTTATGTCTCTGCTTTTTAATATATTGTCTAGGTTTCTCATAGCTTTTCTTCCAAGAAGCAAGTGTCTTAATTCCGTGGCTGCATTACTGTCCACAGGGATGCCTGATGGGCTGCAGTCCATGAGGTAGCAACAATTCAGACATGACTGAGCTACTGAACTGAGCTCAGTGACATAGCTATTGTTTTTAATAAACTCAGAATCTATTGTAACATTATCTGGGAATATTACTTCAGGCTAAAATGTGGTCAAATAATTTTAAGGTGGGGCACCATAAAGATTAAGTAGGTATTTAGTAATCTAGGTGAGAAATGTTCATGGCCTTTACTATGATAGTGGCACTAAGTTGGAGGAAAGCTGACATATTTGCAAAATGTTCAGAGGTTGAATCTATAGTACTTAGTAATAAATAGAGAAAAAAAAAGAAGGATCCTGAGAGAAAGAGAAGCCCTCAGGTTTCTGAAATTTTCAAATGGGCAGGTAGTTATAACATTTATTGAGAGGGAAATAAAGAAGAATGATGACAAGTTCACTTTTGGAAATGTTGATTTTGACATACCTGTGTATCACTCAAGTGAAACAGTGAATATCTGGGTTTAAAGCTCTGGGAAGAGATTTGAGAGTTTTATTCCATTTCATGTTTCATTTACTCATTCCTTACAATCTTATCTGGTCAAATATATCATCATTTGTAAAATGGTCCAAACTTCTGATACTGAAACTCACAAATTCCTAGAGCCTGGCAGCAATCTTTATTTTGTTTTCTCCACCATTTATAAGTAAAGAGCAAATAGGACCACTACAAAAGCATCTAGAACATTAAATTTTGGCACAAAAATTATTTGTACTGTTGATTTTAAACCATAATTAAAAGATTAATTTCAGATTTTTTTTGTAGGAAATGATTGACTACAGAATACTTGTTTTCAATAATTTTTCAATGCATAGTACTAAAAAATTGATAAAAATTTGTTGTTGTTATTTTTCTAGCTGCTAGAGATATGAAGACACACGTGCACACACACCACACATAGTAATCATGGTCTCTACTCTCAATTAACCTATGTAATCATGGTGGAACACATACAAGCAATGGGATGTTAAAATCAAAATTTTATAGAGCATATAGACTACCTTCAAGGAAACTTATTCCTTATGACTATGTTCAAGGAAAATGAGTTTGTCCTGTCAATTAAAATTTGGCACTTACATAGGTACTTGCCATCTACCTACTCAAAGATTAAATCATATGCTACTTTAGTTGCTGATTTTCAACACTTTCTAAAAGGAGTTCAGAGTGCAGAGCAGAAGAGACACTCTGTGTTTGCAGTGGGTGGGGAGTAGCATGAAGCTGGCAGAAGAGATCTTCAGATAGTTGTGTACTTTCAGGAGCTGACTTTGTGAGCCTAATTCCTGTATCTCCTCAAATTTAGAAAAACACTGAATCCTTCATGTTGATGACTACTCCTTGTAATTAGCAGAAACCTTCAAAAAAATAAAAATTGCTTGATTGCATGTGTCCCTTCTTCATCAAAATCACATATATACTGACCATCCCCAGCTACTTTTTGGAGCAGTTTCTCACAGCTATTTGAGGTGCTGTCTTGGTGTTGTAGTCCTCATTTTGACCCAAATAAAACTTAACACAGCTCTCAGATTGTGCAATTTTTAAGTTGACAGTGAGCAGTAAACATTGCAAGGTCAATGTAGAGTGATTGATTCATGTCAATGTATTGCAAAACCAATACAATATTGTAAAGTAAAATAAATAAATAAATAAATAAGAGCAAAAAAAGAAGAAGAAGAAGAAAAATTTCCCTACCCTTCCAGAGTCTTTTGACTGGACTGGAAGTTGAATTGGTATGATATAGATTAGTAGGAAGAAATCAAACAAAAATTTAATAACGTGTATTTATGGTAAGGATTTCCTTGGTAACTCAGCTGGTAAAGAATCTGCCTGCAATGCAGGAGACCTCAGTTTGATTCCTGGGTCAGGGAGATCCTCTGGAGAAGGGATAGGCTACCTACTCCAGTATTCTTGGGCTTATCTGGTAGTTCAGATGGTAAAGAATCCACCTGCAATGCAGGATACCTAGGTTAAATCCCTGGGTTGGGAAGATCTTCTGGAGAGAGCATGGCAACCCACTCCAGTATTCTTGCTAGAGAATCCCAATGGACAGAGGAGCCTGGTGGGCTACACTTCATGAGGTGGTAAAGAGTCGGACATGACTGAGCAACTAAGCACAGCACAGCACACAGCACAGAACATACGAAGGGCAGACACTCCTCTCCCCAAAACTGAATAACCCAAATAGCTGAAACCCTCACCTTAAACACCATCTTCAGGTACAGACAAGATATTGGGGGTAGTGGTTTGGGCTTTAAAAGGGGAGGAAGGCAATTTCCATGGAGATAAAAGACAACTGTAAATAAATGTTCTCTGGGCCTTTCTGAGATAACGGGACAGGCAGGGAGAGGAAGTTTAACTGCCTTTGCTAGGTTTTGTCTCCTTTAGTATACCTAGTTCTTACTGTAGTTAGGTATGATAGCAGCTTCCTTCCTGGATTAGGTTCTTTATTTATATTCTTTAGGCAGTGAAGAGGAAGGTCAAAGTTTCTTCTTGAGTGTTTTGGGCCTTGACTGTTTTCCTTCTGCCAAAGAGATGTTTTGGGGTAGCAAGTTTTGCTCTCCCACAGTATTCAGTGCACAACCAGCTTCACAGTCTCAATTTGTCATTCCATTGTTCATTGTGTTTTTATTAATCTTTTTCTCAGAAAAGAGAAATCTTGTGAAATTACTTGATTTTTGTTTTGTTTGTTTGTTTTTGAAGATACATATGGTTGCTTTTTAATTTCATAGGGAAATAAGAATAGTTACTCTGAAAAGTTCTTTATAACCTGAGTATCACTTTGAACCTTTCAGATTTCTTATTTGTTTATTTAAATTCACAGATTCCCAAAAGATCCTGCTGAGACCAGATGTATGCTGAGTAACCGAGATACAAACTGCTTTGTGTGATTATCTGAGGCATAAACCCAGCACATAAAAAATTTATTTAAAAAAGGCTTCTCTTGAGACCAGAAAACACTTTCAAAAAGACTTGATGTGAATTGTCTAGCAATTAAGCCAGACCCTCCATACAAAGTTCTTTCTCTCTTTAATAGGTGTCCATCAGAGTACATATTCTAGTATCATGAATGCAAGTCACTGCCTGGCCTCCATAGAAATCAATCACTTTCACTTCCTCTAATAAGCAAACCTTCTGCTTCCATTTATCCACTCCTTTTGAGATCATTCATGCAGAGATGCAGTAACAGAAATACTCTTTTGAATGCTTTTAAACACTTTCTCAAATTTCAATCTTTTCTATGAACCCAGTCTTGAAGACGGTTCATTTATCTTCCCAAGCAAGAGGTCAACTATACACAAAGCTTTCTGACAGGGAAAATGGTAGCAATTACATGCTGTATTTTTTTCTAAAGAAAAGCACAGTAGAGTCACATTCTTGGGGGCAGCTACCACTTTAAAATTCATTTGAAAACACTAATTCCTGATTTGAGACTATTGCTTCTCTTAGGATAAGTCCACTTTACTCTCCCTCTCATGCAGAATTTTACAAGAAGAAACCACTAAAGACTTATATTAAAGCCTCAAATCTATCACTAAATATTGAAGTATAATTGACCAGGCACATAACCTTATTTGTAAGGCATAGATAATAATAAAAGCTAGTCAATGCATAGAAATTCCATAAGGATCAACAAAAGTAAATAGCATATATGAAAGGACTTTAAAAAGAGAGAGAGAGAAACCACTATTCAAACTCAATGAAAATTAAATTATAATTTTTAAAGTAAACATGAAGCCATATTAAAACTAAAAGTTTTGCTATTTATAGTTAACCATGTAGAAATGCTTTCTTCCCAAGTAAATCATAGAGAATTTGACAAGATGTGTTTGTGGTTGCTCTGTTTCTAACTCATGTCTAACTTTGTGTGACCCCAAAGATTGTAGCAAGCCAGGTTCCCTTGTTCTTCACCATTTCCAGGAGTTTGCTCAGATTCACATCCATTGAGTTGCTGATACTATCTAACTGTCTCTTTCTCAGCTGCTCCCTTCTCCTTTTGCAATAATCATAAAAATTAAAAGTTTTTAGTTAATTTAAAAAAAAAACCTTAAGGTGTTGTGGATGATTTGCTCAAAGCGTTTATAGAACAAACATATTGATTTAAATAACTTTAAAATATTTAGTTGTTAATATAAAATTCAGTTCAGATCAGTACAGTCACTCAGTCATGTCCGACATTGTGCAACCTTGTGGATTGCAGCAAACCAGGCTTCCCTGTCCATCACCAACTCCTAGAGCTCGCTCAAATTCATGTCCATTGAGTTGGTGATGTCATCCAACCATCTAATCCTGTCATCCCCTTTTCCTCCTGCTTGCAATCTTTCCCAGCATCACGTTCTTTACCAGTGAGTCAGTTCTTTGCATCAGGTGGCCAAGTATTGGAGTTTCAGGTTCAGTATCAGTCCTTCCAATGAATATTCAAGATTGATTTTCTTCAGACTGAACTGGCATGATCTTCTTTCAGTCCAAGGGACTCTCAAGAGTCTTCTCCAACACCACAGTTCAAAAGTATCAATTCTTTGGCACTCAGCTTTCTTTATAGTCCAACTCTCACATGCGTATATGCCTATAGTAAAAACCATAGCTTTAACTAGATGGACTTTTGTCAACAAAGTAATTTCTCTGCTTTTCAGTAGGGTGGCTAGGTTGGTCATTGATTTTCTTCCAAGGAGCAAGCATATTTTAATTTCATGTCTGCACTAACCATCTACAGTGATTTTGGAGCCCCTCAGAATAAAAGTTTTCACTGTTTCAATTGTTGCCTCATCTCTTTGCCACAAAGTGATGGGACCAGATGCCTTAATCTTAGTTTTCTGAATGTTGAGTTTTAAGCCAACTTTTTTACTCTCCTTTTTCACTTTAATCAAGAGGCTCTTTAGTTTTTCTTCACTTTCTGCCATAAAGATGGTGTCATCTGCATATTTGAGGCTATTGACATTTCTCCTGGCAACATTAATTCCAGCTTGTGCCGCATCCAACCTTGGATTTCACATGATATGCTCTGCATATCAGTTAAATAAGCTGGGTGACAATATAGAACCTTGATGCACTCCTTTTTCCTATTTGGAACCAGTTTGTTGTTCCATGTCCATTTCTAACTGTTGTTTCTTGCCCTGCATGCAGCTTTCTCAGGAGGCAGATAAGGTGGTCTAATGTTCACATCCCGTTAGGAATTGTCCACAGTGTTCTGTGATCCACACAGTCAAAGGCTTTGGTGTAGTAAATAAAGCAGATGATTTCCTGGAACTCTCTTGCTTTTTCAATAATTCAACGAATGTTAGCAACTTGATCTCTGGTTCCTCTACCTTTTCTAAATCCATTTTGAACATCTGGAAGTTCACAGTTCACATACTGTTGAAGTCTGGCTCGAAGAATTTTGAGCATTACTTTGCTAGCATGTGAGATGAGCGCAATAGCGCAGCAGTCTGAACATTCTTTGACATTGCCTTTCTTTGGGATTGGAATGAAAACTGACCTTTTCTAGTCCTGTGGCCACTGCTGAGTTTTCCAAATTTACTGGCATATTAAGTGCAGCACTTTCACATAATTATTTTTTAGGATTTGAAATAGCTCCACTGGAATTCCATCATCTCCACTAGCTTTGTTCATGGTGATGCTTCCTAAGGTCCATTTGACTTCGCATTCCAGGATGTCTGGCTCTAGATGAGTGATCACACAAGCGTGATTATATGGGTCATGAAGATCTTTCTGTATAGTTCTTCTGTGTATTCTTGCCACCTCTTCTTAATATCTTCTCCTTCTGTTAGGTCCATACCATTTCTTTCCCTAATTGTTCCCATCTTTGCATGAAATGGTCCTTTGGTATCTCAGATTTTCTTGAATATATCTCTGGTCATTCACATTCTGTTGTTTTCCTCTATTTCTTTGCATTGATCACTGAGAAAGGCTTTCTTATCTCTCTGTGCTGTTCTTTAGAACCCTGCATTCACATGAGTATATCGTTCCTTGTCTCTCTTGCCTTTAGCTTTAATATGTATCATGATAATGTATAATGCTATAATGTATATGACAATGTATAATGGTAAATAATTTCAAAAATAATGTATGTATATATGTACAATTGAGTCACACACAAAAAATAATTCTGCTTTTTGAAATTTAGTGGTTTATTTTTGTTGTTGTTGCATGTTTTTCTAAATGTCCTATGGAAATGTAATAACAACATATGAGATAAAACTTTAAATATATTTGTGTAGAATATTAATATAAATGACTATATATACTCATGTCCATTGAGCTGGTGATGCCATCCAACCATCTCAACCTGTCATCCTCTTCTCCTCCTACCTTCCATCTTTCCTAGCATCAGGGTCTTTTCCAGTGAATCAGTCCTTCACATCAGATGTCCAAAGTATTGAAGTTTCAGCTTTAGCATCAGTCCTTCCAATGAATATTCAGGACTGATCTCCTTTAGAGTGGACTGGTTGGATCTCCTTGCTGTCCAAAGGACTCTCAAGAGTCTTCTCCAACACCATAGTTCAAAAGCATCAATTCTTCAGTGCTCAGCTTTCTTTATAGTCCAACTTTCACATTCATACATAACTACTAGAAAAACCATAGCCTTGACTAGATGGACCTTTGTTGGCAAGGTAATGTCTCTGCTTTTTAATATGCTGTCTAGGTTATCATATTATTTAACAGCAAATGTTTGCCTTCCCCAATCTCCAGAACTATAAGAAGGCTCAGCTTTTTGAATTTTTTAACTTTCACCATGGAACACATTTCTGATTATCTTTTCATCTTGATCTATTTCTTTCCTTAATTTCTTTAAGTCTGGGTTATATTTAAGGTATACTCAAGAAGCAATTGTGTATGTCTCAGAGGTAGTTCGTACTGGCTTGCTGGACTCACCTGTTAAATTTTGAAGAATTTTGCAAGCTGGTTATTAAATCAACCATTATTAAAACTTAAATTATTGGTGTGAGATGATACTTCATTATAGTTTTGATTCACATTTCTCTGATGATAAGCGATGCTGAGCATTTTTTCATGTGTTTATTAGCCATCTGTATGTCTTCTTCAGAGAAATGTCTGTTTAGGTCTTTTGCCCATGTTTTGATTAAGTCGTTTGTTTTTCTGCTATTGAGCTGCGTGAGATGCTTGTATATTTTGGAGATTAATTCTCATCAGTTGTTTCATTTGCTATTAACTTCTCCCATTCTGAGGGCTGTCTTTTCACCTTGCTTATAGTTTCTTTTTTTTGCAAAAGCTAAGTTTAACTAGGTCCCATTTGTTTATTTTTGTTTTTGTTTCCATTACTCTGGGAGGTGGGTCATAGAGAATTGAGATGTGTATAAGAGACAGTCTTTGTTTCATTTTACAATAAACAAAATTTTAGAAAGTTCAGGAAAACTAAATGCATGTAAAAGTCTAAAATAAGATTGAAGTCAATTTCTGTAGAATTATAAGTGGTGATGTATGGCAAAACCAGTACAATATTGTAAAGTAATTAACCTCCAATTACAATAAATAAATTTGTATTAAAAAAAGAAAATAAAAGAAAACGAGAATGTATTTTCCAGTTTAACTACAGACTATGTTGTATACAAACTCCTTTCAAATATAACTGGTTTGACAAAAAATAAAACAAAAAACAAACGTAAAAAAATAGCAATATATGGATAAAATAACCTCCTCATATACAAGAAAAGCAAGCTAGAAAGACAGCACACAAACATTTGGGAAAGCTACTATATATTTTTAACATGTTAAAATGCAATAAGAAGACCATACCACTTAAAACTTGGTGCGCAGAAGGCACTGCTGACCTGTCTTGGGTCCGAGGTGGATGCGGAGGCCCTTTGCCACCCCCTCCACTTCCCTTCCCCCGACAGCGCCAGGACGCCACGGCCCCGGCGCAGCGGCCGCGCTAGAGCCTGCGCACTGGGGCCCCAGAGGCTGTAGGGGCTCCCGGCGCGGCTGCTCCGAAGAAGGCGGAACGCGCCGGCGGTGGCAGATCCTTGAGGGGACTGAGCGAACGGATGGTTGCCGCTGCTAATGCCATTGCTGAAGAAAGACGAAGTCAAGGTAGCTTTAGTTCTCTTCCGTCCCAGCCTTCAAATATAAAATCACCATTTAATCCAGTAATAGATGGTTCTGTGCTTAAAAATGGCATAAAACAAAGATTAGCAAAGGAGCGGAGAGAAGAGAAAAAAAGACAAGATGATGCTAATAAAGAGACACAGCTATTGAAAAAGAAAGAAAGTCTAAGATCGTATATGAAAAACAGATGGAAGAAAAACAGTGAAAGCTGAGAGAACAGAAAGAAAAGGATGAACAATGGAGAATATCTGCAGAAAAAAAGAGAAACGAAATGTTAGAGGAAGAAAGGGAGAAATTCAAAGCCGTCCTTCATTGTACACTGGAAAGGAGTAGCCGCATTGACCGTCAAAAAAGATGGTCATGGGGAGGCTGTACAACAGTAAATTCCCAAAATAAGACCTTCAACAAACATTCTACATCTACTGAAAAGCTTGAGCAGGGGACTTGTGGATTACATAGACAAATGTCATCTACTGGTCTTCAAAATTCTGTTGTCAAGAAAATACCAGAAAAGAGACGAAGTTCATCTTTGAATAGAAGATGTAGCAGATTCATTTATCTACAGAAACAGAACAAGTAGAAGAAAAATAACCTGGCATCCACAGTGTAATCCAGTATGTAAACATGCCCCTCCTTAGGCATAGCAGTGATGAATCGAAGAGTACCATAGTGCCTCGCCAGTCAACAGCAGTGATGCCTTTCCAGGAGCAGGTAGAAATACCTTCCAAGACTAGTGTGGGAGTGGCCCCCAAGAAATCAGAAATGGACGAACAGACCTCAAACCCTATTACCAAGAAGAGCGTACCACATCGCAGGTGCCATATTATAGATGGTCGTCGTCTCCTACAAGAAGGTGGCGTCTACCATCTCCCACCAGTGCTCGTAGGCAAATTCAAAAGAATTGCCCCTCATCACCTTCACCTGGCACGTCAAAACAACCCACACAGTTTTGTTTTTCCTATAAAGTAATTCCTATGCAGCGTACCGTATTTGCACAAAATGCATTAGGTACTATGGAAATGAAAAGCAAAGCCGTCTCTAAAACCATTAACAACTCTGAGGCTGCAAGTCAAAAGGATATGATCTGTGAAGAATCTGGTAATAAAGGCACACCAGGACCTAAGAATGCTGAGGAGGCAACAAAAATTTTGGCAGAAAAACTACGCCTCGCTCGTGAGCAAAAAGAAAAAGAGGAAAGACTACAAAAAGAGATGGAACAAAGGAAAATGAAAGATGTAGCAAAGAAAGTGGATGAAGGTCAAGAAGGTGAGTTTTCAAAAGTTGGAGATGGGCAACAACCAAAGGAGATGAAGAAGAGAGAAAATCAGGAACAAGAAGACCAAAAAGTAGAACTCCAGAAAAGTGACGCCAAAATAAAAGCTCAGGAGGAGGCTGACAAACGAAAGGAGCATGAGAGGATTATGATACAGAATCTGCAGGAGAGATTAGAAAGAAAAAAGAGAACTGAGGAAATTATGAAGTGGACGAGAAAGCCAGATTCGAATGCCTTAAAGGCTACAGAAACACTGAGCTGTGATGCATATGAGGAGGACGAGGCAGATGATGAGGACGAGACAGAAAGTGACAGTGATTCCTTTGGTGACATGCATCCATCAGCTACTATAAATGGCATGGATTCATCCACAAAACCAAAAACACATTTTAAAAATGTGAAGAACACTAGCAAATTTTTAGATGTGACTTCTAGCCACATCCATAAAGAGGCAAAAGCATTTTTAAATACTGACATGAAAACCTTCAGATCAAAAGGAGTGTAAGACCCTTTGAATCAGACAGAGTACCAGACCCTCCACCAAAAGACCAACCAACCGCGCAGCAAAAACTGGAAAGGCGGAAATCAGCAGCACCGTGGGAGCCGCCAAGAGTTCCCGTTCAGAGGTACAGAAGTGGGTGTGCAACCAAATTATCGACTTCTCAAGAGAGGCAGCACCACCTGGGTCCAGTTTCCCTCCTGAGAGCCCAAAATTCCAGCCGAGAGGCTCCATGACATCCTGCCTGAGTCACCGGCCACCTATAGACAGCAAAAACAGAAGCCCATCTGTGCCTGCTCCATCGGATACGTAAACCTCATCCAGCCTAGAAGAGAATCCATTCTTCACTCTGGATTTTGACCTCCGGGCCCACCTTTCAAAATTTCTTTGCTTCCTACATGAACCCAGCAAAGACAATGACTCTCAAAAAAAAAATCATCTTAACATATCTCAGAAGATGCTCATATCATCTTGAGTCTTGCCCATAAGCAAGGGTTCTGAATAAAGTCATTTTATTTTGCTGTAAAAATCTCCATTGTCTGTCATTCTTGTATTTTCATGCCAGCTCATTTGTGTATCAAGGGTGTCTTTGTAAAATGTTCACTCTTACACATATATAAAATGCGAAGAGAATCTTACACCAAGAGAAAAGTTTTCTGTCAGTACCTATTTGAAATCTTAAAATCATGTTTACTGCATTTAACAATTAATTTGTTTTTGTTGTTTAGTCTCTGAGTCGTATCTGACTCTTTCCAACCCTATGGACTGTAGCCCACCAGGCTCCTCTGTCCATGAGATTTCCCAGGCAAGAATACTAGAGTGGGTTATCATTCCCTTCTCCAGGGGATCTTCCCAACCCAGGGATCAAACTCATGTCTCCTGCATTGGCAGGCAGATTCTTTACTGCTAAGCCACTAGGGAAGCGCCAACAGTTGCTTTAATTTAGCAATAAAAACTCACATTCAGTCTGGTAGAGATCATAATGGGTCTTAAGGGTCTCGAGATTCCTCACACAAGGTTTGTTGGATTGTTCTTAATATACAAATACAGAAAGTTGCAAGATAGAGTAAATCACATTCTATCGTTAATGTATGTTTGTTTCTAACTCTGCCATAGTCTGTCAGTCCTGGGCACAAACACTGATACCTTCAAATACTGGCGGTCCTAGAAGGTGTAGGTTTTGTGTTTTTTTTGTTGTTGTTGTTGTTTGGGGTTTTTTTTGTTCATCTTTCCTGCTTTTGTTAGCATTTCACTTTGGACGTACATATTGAGGTTTATAAAAACTTGTTATTTTTATTGTGTGCATAAGGTGGTATTTGGCTGTTGTCTGATGGGGTTTGTTCAATTCCTCTGCATGTTTACCATGTAATCTTTTTCTGCTTATGTTCTCCAGGCCTGCACTCAGTATACAGTCAGGCTTGAAATGTGGAACCAAAACTTGTTTGCCTTTCTCTAGACACTAGCTGCAAGTGTGTAAAGGAACAATGTTTTTCTTTGGTCCCCGCTGTAGATAGGCACAGCACATACACAGTGGACATGCACACATGTATACACACACGTGTACACAGGATATATGTTTCCTGAAATCCACTGAATCATGCTTAAATGATTGACTAAAACTTGAATTCAAATTAGTTGTCCTAATGAGTTTTCTTGTGGATCACAAATGAAGCAGGCCCATCTTCCTTTGTAGCCACCAGTCTTGAATTAGTAAAAGGAAGTATTCTTTCTGATTCCCTAGTTCTTTGCTATTCAGAGTACTGTTATCTTTGTTATAGATCAGAGCTTGGTGCCTTAGATTTTAAAACTTTATATACACAATCTCCTTTATACAAAAGGCAGAGAAAATCATTGTAACAAAATCTGTTTCTGATATTTTTCTGGACAAATTTCACACGCTGAAACACTGTTAAACCTTCAAATGTGTGCTCTATGCAATCTCTGACTCTGATGCTGGGAGGGATTGGGGGCAGGAGGAGAAGGGGATGACAGAGGATGAGATGGCTGGATGGCATCATGGACTCGATGGACGTGAGTCTGAGTGAACTCCAAGATATGGTAATGAACAGGGAGGCTTGGCATGCTGTGATTCATGGGGTCACAAAGATTTGGACATGACTGAGATGTGTATAAGAGACAGCGCTGAAACACTGTTAAACCTTCAAATGTGTGCTCTATGCAATAAACTTTCCAGGTAAAGCAAAAAAAAAAAAAGAAAAGAAAGAAAGAAAAGAAAACCATATCAATATTAAGCAACACAAATCAGAATTAGAACTCACAAGCAACATGACAGAACTTAGGAAAGAGCAACACATGTCAGAAATAAAGGCTAACGTAGATAGAAAGTAAAAGTAAGTAAATGTAATACCTTAGAATCATATAATTTACAATAGAAAAACATTAAAGGAAAATTTAACATGAAAATTATTTAAGAGATTTAAAAATTAGGCAGAATGAAGAAGTTCCATATATTAATAATATCAGTGCCCAAAAAAGGAGAGCAAAACAACAGAAAAGAAAAAATATGGAGAAAAATATAATTCACAATGATTTTCTGAAATTGGAAAAATAATTAAAAGCATATTAATATTTCAAAACTTAGATTGTGTACCTCAAAAACCCAACTCAGAATCACCATCACTTAGATAAAACCCCATAAAATCATTGGAAGGTGAAGGTGAAGTCGCTCAATCGTGTTTGTTGGTTATTCAGAAGCATGTTGCTTTAACCTCTATATGCTTGTGTTTTTTATAGCTTTTTCCAGTAGTTGATACATAATTTTACAGAATTGTTATCAAAAAAAGATGCCTGAAACAATTTCAATTTTATTTGTTTTTAATTTATCACAGGCAAACTTATGGCCCAGGATGGAGAATGTTGGAAAATGTTCTGTGTGCACTTGGAGAAATGTTCTGTATGCACTTGAGAGAAAGGTGAAATGAAATGCATCTTTTTTTTGGGGGGGGGGGTGAAATCTCTGTAGGGTATCAATTAGGTCTAATGGGTCCAATGTATTATTTAAAGCTTGTGTTTCCTTGTTAAGTTTCTGTTTGGTTGATTGATCCATTGGTATGAGTGAAGTATTAAAGTACTTCACTCTTACTGTGTAATTATTAATTTTCATTTTCATACTACTACTGCTACTAAGTCACTTCAGTCGTGTCCGACTCTGTGACCTCATACACGGCAGCTCACCAGGCTCCCCCATTCCTGGGATTTTCCAGGGAAGAACACTGGAGTGAGTTGACATTTCCTTCTCCAGTTCCATTTTCATACTTGCTACCATTTGCCTTATGTACTAAGGTGCTTCTATGCTGTGTACATATATATTTATAATTGCTATATCTTCTAGGATTCATTCCTTGATCATTATGTAGTGTCCTTCTTTGTCTCATATAATGGCTTTTAATTTAAGGTCTATTTAACCTGATATGGTTTTTCCAGTAGTCATGTACGGATGTGAAAGTTGGACTGTGAAAAAGGCTGAGTGCCAAAGAATTGATGCTTTTGAACTGTGGTGTTGGAGAAGACTCTTGAGAGTCCCTTGGACTGCAAGGAGATCCAACCAGTCCATTCTGAAGGAGATCAGCCCTGGGATTTCTTTGGAAAGGATGATGCTAAAACTGAACCTCCAGTACTTTGGCCACCTCATGCGAAGAGTTGACTCATTGGAAAAGACTCTGATGCTGGGAGGGATTGGGGGCAGGAGGAGAAGGGGACAACAGAGGATGAGATGGCTGGATGGCATCACTGACTCTATGGACCTGAGTCTGAGTGAACTCCGGGAGTTGGTGATGGACAGGGAGGCTTGGCGTACTGCAGTTCATGGGGTCGAAAAGAGTCGGACGCGACTGAGCAACTGAATTGAACTGAACTGAACTGAACTGAACCTGATATGAGTATTGCTAATCTGGGTTTATTTTTTGTCTAAAATTTCAAGAAATATCTTTTTCCAGCCCCTCCCTTTCAGTCTGTATGTGTCCCTAAGTTTGAGGTGGACCTCTTGCAGACAGCATATATAGAGTTTTTTTTTTTAAATTTATTTGGCCAGTCTTTGTCTTTTGGTTGGAGCATTTAACCCACTTATATTTAAGGTAATTATTGATAGGTACGATCCTGTTATCACTTGCTTTATTGTTTGGGATTCGTTTTTATAAACCTTTCTGTTTCTTGTCTAGAAAAGATCCTTTAGCGTTTGTTGAAGAACTGGTTTGGTGTATTTGTTGAACAGCTGTATTCTCTCAGTTTTTGTCTATTTGTAAATCTTGTGATTTCTCCTTTGAATCTGAATGATATTGTATAGAGTAATCTTGGTTCTAGACCTTTCTCTTTCATCACTTTGAATATATCCTGCCATTCCCTTCTGCCCTGAATCGTTTTTATTAAAATATCAGCTGTTACCCTTATTCAGACTCCCTTGTTTGTTATTTGTTGCTTTTCCCTTGCTGCTTTTAATATTTGCTTTCTGTGTTTAATTTTTGTTAATTTGATTAACATGTGTCCTGGCATGTTTTGCTTGAGTTTATCTTGTTTGAAACTCTCTAGGCTTCTTGTACTTGGATGATTATTTCCTTCTCCATTTCAGGAAACTTTTCATCTATTATCTCAAGTATTTTCTCATGCCCTTTCCTTTTGTCTTTTTCTTCTGAGACACCTATGATTCAAATGTTGGGGCATTTAACATTGTCTCAGAGGTAAGGTTGTCCTCAATTCCGTTTATTATTTCATTATCTTTTCTGCTCTGCTTCACTTGTGTCCATCATTTTATCTTCTCACTCACTTATCCTTTCTTCCGTCTCAGTTACTCTAAAGTTAGTTCCCTCCAGAGTCTTTTTAATCTCAGTTATTGCATTATTCATTATTGATTAACTCTTCATTATTTCTTCTAGGTCTTCATTATACATATCTTTCATCTTCTCACTCCATGTTTCTAGTCTATTTATCTGTAACTCCATTTTGTTTTCAAGATTTTGGATCACCTTTACTGTCATTATTATGAATTATTTTCCAGGTATCCTCTTTTATGTTTAGTTTGGTGGGATTTTATCATGTTCCTTCTGGTGACTCAGAGGTTAAAGCGCCTGCCTCCAATTCAGGAGACCTGGGTTCGATCCCTAGGTTGGGAAGATCCCCTGAAGAAGGAAATGGTAACCCATTCCAGTATTCTTGCCTGGAAAATTCCATGGACAGAGAAGCCTGGTAGGCTACAGTCCATGGGGTCGCAAAGAGTCGCACACGACTGAGTAACTTCACTTTCACTTTCAGTTTCCCTTGTTGAATATATCTCTGACTTTTCATTTTGTTTAGATTGCTATTTTTGGGGTATCCTTTCTGCTGGCTGGAGGATCATAGTTCCCCTTAATTGTGGAGTTTGCTACCTGTGGATGGGGTTGTACTAGTGGCTTGTGAAGGTTTTCTGGGTCGGGGAACTTGGGTCTGTGTTCTGGTGGATGAAGTTTGATCTCTTATCTCTGGAGTGCAATGCAGAGTCCAGTAGTGAGTTTTGAGAGTGTTTATAGATTTGGTATGGCTTTGAGTAGCATGTCTTTTATTGTTCATGGTTGTGTTACGGTTTTGTTGGATGATTAGCACAGGGTGTCTTGCAATGGAACTGTCTGGCTCTTTGGTGAAGCCTGGTTTCAGTGTAGGTATGGGTGGGCTCTCGTCTATTAATATTCCTTAGAGTCAGGAGTTCTGTGATGTTCTAAAGTTCTGGCAATGAGACTCCTGCCTTTGGGTTTTGATCTCCCTATTACAGTAGCCTCAAGACTTCTCTGTCCACACAACACAGAAGGAAAAAACCCTAGGTTAATGTTGAAACAATTCTCCACAGCCAGGAACACCCAGAGAGATTTACATAGTTATACTGAGAAGGGGGAGGGGGAAGAATAAGGTGACAAGGAGGAGAAAAGGATGAGTCAAAAAGAAAGAGAACAATCAAGCCAGTAATCAAATTCCTAAGTGAAAATGGATACTAAAAATTAGATTTGTAAAAGTATAAAATTAATAAACATCAAAAAGCAAAGGTTAAAAATCTAGAAAAGAGATAAGACTCTCAAAAGTACAATATAAAGAATATAAAACAAAATTGTATGAAATTTGATTAAAAAATGGTTTTTTTTAAAGAAAGTTTATTGTAGGCTATAGAAATGAAAGCTTAAAAAGTAATAAAGAACTTATTTTTTAAATGATAATAATAAAAATATATGTAGGAATTTCTCTGGAGCTGTGTGGTCAGTGTGGGGTCAGTATCAGTGTCAGTCCCTTTTTCTGGCTTACACTTGTTCTCAACATCTATAGTTGCTCCTCAAATGCACAGTCTTAGCTTAATGGCAGGGTTTTGATCTGCTGCACCTGTCACTTCAGGGGCAGTTACCCCTTCTATACTTCTTTTGACTTCCATTGTTTACAAGTCTCTTTAGTGTCTAACCTCTGCTCTGACACGAGGGGATGAGAGTGGCCACTTATTCAGGCTCACTTGCTCAGTTATACTGTGGAGAAGGCAGGACACTGCCAACAAACACCACTGGCAAACGTAGGGAGTGCTTGAAGTGGATGGATCATACTTCCCAGGTCCACACTGCTCAGGCTTCCTACTGTGCAAGATACACACAGACTATACTTCTCATGCACCTCCCTTGTCCTAGCTGCCTTGTTCTCCAGGTGTACCATGAAGGCACAAGTACCAGGTGTGCCACGTGTCTCCTCAGGGTAGCTGGCCTCAGGCTACAACTGTCCTGGCTGATGCAAACCATCCAAGAACCCAGAAAGATATGATTAGCTCATAGCTTGGCAGGAGATGTGGTCTCTGGTGCTGAGACTGCAGGGGTCTCTTGCCTTCCACCTGTCTCTCTGCCTCCAAGGAGTGAGTGCCATAAACCGCAGGTGGCTTGCTCTTCTTTGGTATTTGCTAAGCTGGGTTCCTTTGTTCTGTGAGCATGCCAGGGGTCACTGTACAGTGTTAGAGACTTCCTGTGAGGAAGGTCCTTTGTTTTTCTTTGTCTTTCTGGCATTCCCACAGACTGGGTTGCTATGTCACATTAGGCCCCTCAGATTGTCCTCAGGGCACTCAAACATGGTCCTTACCCTAAGGACCTACCATGCAGCCCACTTGCTGTGGGCAGACGCTAGTGTGTGATTCACTTCTCTTCTGGTAATTGCAGTTCAGCACAAATTCTTTGGTGATTTTTTTTTTCCAGTTATATTGTTCTCTGAGTTTTCAAAGCTCCTTACTGACCCAAACTTAAGGTTTCCTATGGTGTGGAAATTTCTCCTCCTTCATGATTTCCTCCCCTGGACAGGTCTCCATCCCTAAATCCTTTGTGTCTCATTTTGTCTTTTATCTTTTGTCTTGCCTCCTTTCAAAGATATTGGGTTAGCCTTCTGGGTAATCTGGTGTCCTCTGCCATCATTCAGAAGTTGTTTTGTGGAAGTTGCTTCACATTCAGACGATCTTTTGATGTGTTCGTGGGTGAGAAAGTGGCCTCCCCATCCTACTCATCTGCCGTCTTAGGACTATGCTCACTCTATTATTCTTACCTGGAAAATCCCATGGACAGAGAATCCTGGTGAGCTATAGCCCATGGGGTCACAACAAGCTAGATATTACTTAGCAACTGAGAGCATACACACACACACACACACACACACACACACACACACACACACACACACATGTTGTTAAAGATGGCTGCATTCCATTTTTTGGGTGAGAAATGAGCAATATGACCCAAAGAAAGCTTTAAATAACTCAAGATTTTCAGCGTTGAGATTTTAAGATCCAAGAGTCAGTTCAAGAAAACTGCCACTGGTAAAAATGGTGCAGTGTCAACATCACTAAGGATAATGATGACTTATCAAATGTTTAGATCTATAAACTGATAATTATATAAAAATTTAATTTGTCACTTTTGGAAAATGCTAGAAAATTAAC
>SJYC01112462.1:0-10120 GCA_006408675.1 Madoqua kirkii | reverse complement strand
AGATCCTGGATCATGTTCACTCCCCCCCCCCCCCCAAAGATTCCTGGTTTCCACTTCATTTAGTTGTTTTTCTGGGGTTTTACATTGTCCGTTCATCTGGGACAAAATCCTCTGTTTTTTTTCATCTTGATTAATTTTCTGTAATGTGGCTTTCATTCTAGCTACTGTGCAGTTGTCATTCTCCTGGCTTCTTCTGAATGCCTTCTGGTGGATGAGGCTAAGAGACTTATGTAAGCTTCCTGGTGGGGCAGTCTGATGATTTGAAAAATTATGTCTTGCCCTGGGAGTCAGGTTTGTATGAGTAAATCTTTAATCTAATTATGTATGGATGATTTGGGTTGTACTCTGTCCCTGTTAGTTGTTTGGCCTGAGGTGAGATGTGTATAAGAGACAGTCTAAATCCAGCTTGAACATCTGGAAGTTGTTGGTTCTCATATTGTTGAAGCCTGGCTTGGATAATTTTAAGCATTACTTGCTAGGCTGTGAGATGAGTGCAATTGTGTAGCAGTTTCAACACTCTCTGGCATTGCCTTTCTTTATGTTTGGAATGAAATCTGACGTTTCATAGTCTTGTGGCCACGGCTGAGTTTTCCAAATTTTCTGGCTATTGAGTACAGCAGTTTCACAGCATCATCTTTTAGGGTTAGATATAGCTAACTGGAATTCTATCAAACGCCAAGGGGAAACTTCCAGGAGTGCTACTGCAAGAGCCTATGTCATTGTGGTGAGCCACTGCTGACCCACGCTTCGACAGACCCTCCAACACTAGCAGGTAGGTCTGGTTCAGACTCCTTTGGGGACACTGCTCCACTGCGTCTCCTCAGGTCATGGTGTACTCAAGGTTTTGCTTGTGCTCTCCAACAATGGAGTCTCTGTTTCCCGCAGTCCTATGGAAGTCTTACAGTCAAACTGCACTCAACTTCAAGGTCAGATTCCCTGGAATTTTCCTTTTTATTTGCCAGATTTCCAGGCTGAGAAGGCTGATGTAGAACTATGAACCTTCACAAGAGTAGGAGAGCTACTTTGGTATTATTTTTTCCTAGTTTGTGAGTCACACACCTGGTGGGTTTGAGGTTTGATTTTATTGTGATTTCACCCCTCCTACCATCTTGTTGTGGCTTCTTTGTCTTTGGACATTGAGTATCTGCTTTTGTGGGTTCTAGCATCCTTTGGCCTCTGGTTTTTAAACAGCTAGCTGTGATTTTTGTGCTTTTGTTGAAGGGGATACATGCACATCCTTCTATGCCACCATTTTGAAGCACATTCAGTCATTTTTAAATAAGGACTTTTGATAACTTATAAAGTCAGACACATACACTACTGGAATCAGTACTCAGCACAATGCTACAGTTTAATAAGACAGATATTTTGTATCTGAAGAAACTCTGATGCTCAAAGGTTAAGTGATCTGATATAAACAAATAATTCTGAAAAAGTAAATCACATGAAGATGCTACAATATGATCTTATTAATGATTTTATAAATATTTTAGAAATTCTACCATATAAGCTCCAAAGTCAGATAACTATATACAAGGAGGAGAACGACAAAAAAAAAAAAATCATTAGTACACATTATTTTGTGAAATAGATGCATTTCTCCAAACCAAGCACCTAGTTCATCTCCTTTATTTCCAGAAGTCAGATTCTTTAAGAACAAACACTTCTTGTGTATTTATGTTGGTTCACTACATAATATTCCTATTTTCAACACTGAAATGATGTCTATTCAAGCAATACCCCTGAAAGAAAAAAATATTATTTAAAGACTTGGATCTTGTGCTTTGGTTTATAAACTGTTACACTATTTTATGATCAACAATAATGATTTGCTTGTTTTTAAAACAAACTCAATATAAGACATGAGACAGGCAGTTAGATAGTGTGCACATGTGCTATGAAAGTAAATATCTGCTATTAATCTTCACTTTTTCTAATGATATTTTGTAATATTATAATGTCTGGGGACCAGGACAAAGAATTATTGCTCTTGTGGTTTCTGATCCCAGCAGGGAGAATATTGACCTTTCATTATCACTTAATTTATTGCTCCTGGTCTTTGCAGATTAGTTCAGAAGAGGGGAATACAACTTTAAGAGAAAAAAATGGAATCATCTGGGGCCAAGAGAGCAGAGATATTTTTCTTACACTGAAAAACTTTCTGAAACATTCCTATAATATATATGGTTTGTCCCCCATACTATAGACCCAAAAGATTGGAAATTTGCAACTCATCATCTCTTACTTTTGGAACTATTACTGTGGTAATTTGAGAGTGACTATTTGCATGGTATATCATTTCACTGACATGTGTAGTATACAATGCTATAGACTGAGAAACTAGATATATAAGCATATTAAAATTGTGGATGGATAAAAAGTAAAGTGACTTTGACAAAGGGCTCATGATCCTCTCATGAATATATTTCATATACTGAGTCCTTTGTGGTTTCTTTATGATCATCACCTCTAGATCTATGAAATACTCCCACAATTGAGTCATTAAAATTCTTTTGAGGACTATAAATAAAATATCTAACTTCATTTAACAAATCGAATTTAATTTCTTCAAAGATCCATTACTTGGCAAGACTCTGGGATCTCAAAGGCAAAAGTGATCATGAAAAGAATTACATTCACAGTAACTCATGGAGAAGCGGAGTGTCAAGGAATATATCCTTGAAGAAGTAATACTTGTGATGAGTTCTGAAGCAAGAATGGATGTTAACTAAGCAAAACAGAAAATTAAGTTAAAAATGAGATGAATCAAGTCATAATTAAGCCTATTCACCATTTTTAAAGGAGCACATTGGGCAAGAAAAGACACTGACAACATAAAATGAAAGACAGAATTGCTTAGTGGCAGAGAGAGAGAAGGGGACAGAGCAGCATCTGATGATGTTTAATACGATGAAAAATACAACTCATGTACAGTTTAGCAAGATACATTAATTTCTCTTCTAAACTGTAAGGAAAATCAAGGCAATGGACTGAATGTGCCTCACTCCTAAATATATATATTGAAATGATGATTCCAAAGATAGTATCTAGAGGTAAGGCCTTTGGGAGACAATTTAGTCATGAGGGTGGAGCACTCATCAATGGGATTATTACCTTTACAAGAAGCAGCCAAAGAACTACCTAACTCTTTCTGTGACATGAGGACAAAGCAGGGGAGGAAAAGATCATTAGTAAATCAGGATGAAACTGCTATCAATAAACCAACCATGCTGGAACTCCAATTGTAGAATTATAGCCTCCAGAAGTGTAAGAAGCAAAGGGTTATTAAAAAAAAAAAAGTACAGTCTATGGTTCTAGCATTAGTTTTAGCATTCCATACTAAGACAGTCATTAAAGATTTGTAAATGGAAAGAAGGATGTACATGTGTGCTTATGTATATGTGTATTTCTGTTACATAAATACATGTGTAGATATGATCAAATTTGATATATCAAAATATTACTTTGATACTTTCATTTTAAAATGGAGGCTATCACTCCTGACCCAAACATATAAAAATATTTAAAAACAAACAAAACATTTAAAATATACATAATAAATAATGTCCTAACTTGTCTGAGAAAAAGACTATCATTGCATTAAAGAGGAGAGAGAATGAGGAAGGAAAAATGGGAATAAAGGCAAAGAGAAATACGGTAAGCACAAAACACAAAACAGAACAGCAAGTCTGAGTCCAAATACAGCAGCAATTTAAAAAACTATGTGAATGAATTAGACCAATCTATTAAAAAGAAAATGTATCTATATACATGGAAAATTCTCATATAAATTACAAACATAGACAGCAATAAAATATGTGATCATTGGTACAGTGCCATATTGTAAAGAAGCAAATATTTATAATTTTTTGCAGCTATGTGAAATGATGTGAGTGAATTTCACAGAGGTAATACTGAATGAAAAGGGCCAGATGTAGAATAACAAATTTTACAATTTCATCTATATAAGTATTAGCCATGATCAAATCTAAGCTAAATGCTTAGTGTGGTTGTTCACTTATCTTTAAACTATTAAGATACACAAGGAAAGCAAGGACAACTTAAGGTTCTAGATAAAGCATGACATGTGGATGCTTCTGAGATGATGACAGTATATAATATTTAGCTGTTTGGTTGTTATATGGGTGGTTATTGTGTGATGAATTAATGAGGAGTACTGTTTATTTTGTACACACTTCTGTATGTCATGTTACATATTCAAAAAAACCTTAAATAACCAAAAATAGATATATAATGTTTTATTCATTTGGCAAAACATTGAAAATGTGAATATTTAGGGTTGGGAAACCATAAAAATTAAGAACTATCATTATCACCATTAAATTTAGTATACTCACTCAGAGGGAGTAGAAGAATGTGTGTTCATCTTCTCCTAGGAGAACACAAAAATTGCAATTAGGTACTTAACAGCCATCAAAAGAAGTATATTGAAACCCACCAAAAAAGAGAGACTCTACACCCAAGGGCAAAGGAGAAGCTGCAAGGAAATGGCAGGAGGGGTGCAATTATGTCTAAATCAATCCACATACATGCCAGAAACTCTTGGAAAGCACAAACAAACCTTGTGAGCACAAGGACCAAGGGAAAGGAGTAGTGATTACAGCATGAAACAGAACCAGATCTGCGTCTGAGTATTTGAGGGTCTCCCGCAGAGGCATGGATCATCAGGGGCCTGCAGCAGGTACAGGGGCACTGGAGCAACACTCCTGGGAGTTGTGGTATCGTGGCACAAGTCTTCTTGGATGAGGCCAGCATTAACTCTACCATAGAGACTGCAGACTTTAGGACTGGGCTGCCTCAGGCCAAACAACTAACAAGGAGGGAGCACAGCCCCATGCAGCAGTAGAAAATTGCATTAAATATTTTCTGAACCCTGCTCACCAGAGCCAGTCCCTCCCATTAGGAAGCTTGCATAAGGTTCTCAGGCATATCCATCAAAGGGCAGACAGAAGAAGCAAGAACTACAATCCCATGGCCTCCACTACAAAAACTGTGATCCCAGAAAACTAACAAAATGACCACATAGATCAGTCTTGTGTACTTGAATGAAACTACTGGCCATGACTTGCAGGACCACCCAAAAGGGACGGATAGTAGTGGAGAGTTCTGAAAAAACATGGTCCACCAAAGAAAAGAATGAAAAAACCTCTTCAGTATTCTTGTCTTGAGAACCCCAGGAAGAGCATGAAAAGGCAAAAATATATGACATTGGAAGATGAGCACTCCAGGTTGGTAGGTGCCCAATATGCTACTGGGGAAGAACAGAGAAACAGCTCCAGAAAGAATGAAGAAGCTGAGCCAAAGCAGAAATGATATCCAGTTTTGGATGTGCCTAATGGTGAAGTAAAAATCTGATACTGTAAAGAACAATATTGTGTAGTAATGTGGAATATTAGGCCCATGAACCAAGGTAAATTGAAATGGTCAAATACGAGATGGCAAGAGTGAACATCAATATTCTAGAAATCAGAAACTAAATGTGACTTCCCTGGTGACTCACACAGTAAAGTGTCTGTCTACAATGCAGGAGACTGGGTTTGATCCCTGAGATGGGAAGATCCGCTGGAGAAGGAAATGGAAATCCACTACAGTACTACTGTCTGGAAAATCCCATGGACAAATGAGCCTGGTAGGCTACAGCCCATGAGGTTGCAAAGAGTCGGACACGACTGAGCAACTTAAGCAAATTTAATTCAGATGACCATTATATTACTACTGGTGGCAATATTTTTTTTAAAAGAATTGGAGCAACTATCATTGTTAACCAAAATAAATAAATAAGAAATATAGTACTTGAGTACAATCTCAAAAATGACAGAATGATTGTGGTTCATTTCTAATGAGCCATTCAGCATCACAATAACCCATATGCCCTAACTACTAATGCCAAAAAAACTGGAGTTGAATGATTCTATGAAGACAATAAGACCTTCTATAAGTGACATCAAATAAATAAATAAATTCTTTTCAATTTAGGGGATTAGAATGCCAAAAAAATAGAAAGACAAGTGGTAATTGGAATAACAGACAAATTTGACCTCAGATTGCAAAATGAAGTAAGGCAAAGTCTAACAGAGTTTTGCAAAGCAAACACACTGGTCATGGCAAATACTTTCTTCCAACAACATAAGGGATGACTTTACACTTGCACATCACTAGATGGTCAATACAAAAGTCTAATTGATTATATTCTTTACAGCCAGAGATGGAGAAGCTCTATACAATATGCAAAAGCAAGACCAGGAGCTGACTGTGGTCAGATGATGAACTCCTTATTGCAAAATTCAGACTTATATTGAAGAAAGTATGGAAAACCATTAGGCCATTCAAGTATGACAAAAACCAAATTCCTTATGTCACAACAGAAATGACAAACAGATTAAGAGATTAGATCTGGTACACAGAGTGCCTAAAAATCTATGGACAGAGGTTCCTGACATTGTACAGGAGATAGTGATCAAAATCATCCCGAGGAAACAGAAAGGCAAAATGGTTGTCTGAGGAGGCCTTACAAATAGCTGAGAAAGGAAGTGAAGGACAAAGAGAAAAAGAAATATATACCCAACTGAATTCAGCATTCCAAAGATAGCAAGGAAAGATAAGAAATATGGAGGAAAACAATAGAATGGGAAAGACAAGAAATCTTTTCAAGAGAATTAGAGATACAAGGGAATATTTCATGCAAAGATGGGCACAATAAAAGACAGAAATGGTATGCATTTAACAGAAGCAGACGAGATTAAGAGATGGAAGGATACACAGAAGAAATATACATAAATGATTTCAATAATCCAAATAACCACGTTGTGTGGTCACTCACCTATGGCAGACATCCTGGAGTGTGATGTAAAGTGAGCCTTAAGAAGTATTACAAGGAATAAAGCTAGGGGTAGTGTTGGAATTTCTGCTTAGCTATTTCAAATTGTACAAGATGATGCTGTGAAAATGCTGCATTCAATATGTTAGCAAATTTGGAAAATCATCCATGGCCACAAGACAGGAAATGGTCAGGTTTTATACTAATCTCAAAGAAAATTGCCAAAGAATGTTAAAACTACAACACAATTGCACTCATTTCACGTGCTAGCAAGATCATGCTCAAAGTCTTTCAAGCTAGGTTGCAACAATAAGTGAACTGAGAACTTCCAGATATACAAAGCAGATTCAGAAAAGGCAGAGGAAGCAGAAATCAAATTGCCAACATCCATTGAATCATAGAAACAGCAGGTGAATTGTAGAGAAACATCTACTTCTGTTTCATTGACTATGTTAAAGCCTTTGACTGTGTGGTTCACGACAAACTGGAAAATTCTTAATAAGTTGGGAATAACAGACCATCTTACCTGCCTCCTGGGAAATCTGTATGCAGGTGTAGAAGCAACAATTAGAACCAGACATGGAAGAATGAACTGGATCAAAATTGGGAAAAGAGTACGTCAAAGCTGTATATCACAACCCTGGTTATTTAACTTATGTGCAGAGTACATCATGTAAATTGCTTGACTAGATGAATCATAAGCTAGAACTAAGATTGCTGGGAGAAATATAAATAACCTCAAATATGCAGATGATACCACCCTAATATCAGAAAGTGAAGAGAAATTAAAAGGCTCTTAATGAAGGTGAAAGAGCAGAGTGAAAAAGTTGGCTTATAACTCATCATTCAAATATCTAAGATCATGACATCTGGTTGCATAAGTTCATAGCTAATAGATTAGGGAGAAAAATTGAAAGAGCAACAAACATGATTTTCTTGGACTCCAAAATCCCTAGGCTGTTTACTGCAGTCATGAAATTAAAAGATGCTCATTCCTTGGGGAAAAGTTTTGACTATATGGATTTTGTCATGAAAGTAACATCTCTGCTTCTTAAAATGCTCTCTAGGTTTTTTATAGCTTTTCTTCCAAGGAGCAGGCATCTGTCAATTTCATAGCTGTGGTCATCATCTGCAGTGATTTATGGAGCCCAAGAAAATCAAGTCTGCCACTGTTTCCATTTAGTTTAGTTCAGTCAGTTCAGTCACTCAGTCATGTCTGACTCTTTGTGACCCATGGACTGCAGGGTTCCCTCTCCATCACCAACTCCCAGAGTTTACTCAAACTCATGGCCATCGAGTTGGTGATGCCACCCAACCATCTCATCTCCTGTTATCATCCTTCCTCCTGCTTTCAATCTTTCCCAGCCTCAGAGTCTTTTCCAATAAATCAGTTCTTCACATCAGGTGGCCAAGTTGTTGGAGTTTCAGCCTCAGCATCAATCCTTCCAATGATTACTCAGGACTGATTTCTTTTAGGATGGATTGTTTGGATCTCTTTGCAGTCCAAAGGACTTTCAAGAATCTTCTGCAACATCACAGTTCAAAAGCATCAATGCTTTGGTGTTCAGCTTTCTTTATAGTCCAACTCTTACATCTGTACATGACTATTGGAAAAATGATTGGCTTGATTAGATGGACCTTTGTTGGCAAAGTAATACCTCTGTATTTTAATATGCTGTCTAGGTACGTCACTGAGAAGGGGATGGCAAACCATTTCAGTATTCTTGCCTTGAGAATTCCATGAACAGTATGAGCATTTTCCATTTATTCCCCATCTATTTGCCATGAAGTGATAGGACTGGCTGTCATCATCTTAGGTTTTTTTTTTTTTCTTTTAATGTTGTTACTTAAATATGCTTTTTATTTTCACTCTTCTCTTTCACCTTTATCAAGAGTTTCTTTAGTTCCTCTTCACTCTCTGTCATTAGGGTGGTGTCATCTGCGTATCTGAGGTTATAGATATTTCTCCTGCCAATCTTGATTCCAAATAATGCTTCATCCATCTAGACATTTCACACAATGTTTTCTGTATTGAAGTTAAATAAGCAGTGTGACTATATATACATTTTATGCACTGCTTTCCCAACTTTGAAACAGTTAGTTGTTCTGTATCCAGCTCTAGTTGTTGCTTCTTGATCTACATACAGGTTTCTCAGGAAGCAGGTAAAGTGTTCTGGTATTCCCATCTCTTAAGAATTGTCCATAGTTTCTTGTGACCCACATAGTCAAAGGCTTTCTTGTAGTCAATGAAGCAGAAGTAGATGTTTTTCTGAAATTTCCTTGCTTTTTCAATGATCCAACAGATGCTGGCAATTTTATCTCTTGCCCGTCTGCCTTTTCCAAATCCATTTTGTATATCTAAAACTTCTTAGTACATGTGTAAGGATTTTGAGCATTACTTGACTAGCATGTGAAGTGAGTACAAAAGTGTGGTAGTCTGAACATTCTTTGGCACTTCCCTGCTTTGGGATTGGAATGAATACTGAACTTTTCCAGTCGTGTGGCCACTGCTGAGTTTTTCAAATTTGACAGTATATAAGTGTAGCACTTTCACAGCATAATCTTTTAGGATTTGAAATAGCTCAGCTGGAATTCCATCACCTTCACTATCTTTTTTCTTAATAATCTTTCCTAAGGCTCACTTGATTTCACACTCCAAAATGACTGGCTGTATGTGAGTGACCACACTATCATGGTTATCCATGTGATTAAGTATTTTTTGTACAGTTCCTCTGTGTATTCCTGCCATCTCTTCTTAATATCTTCTGCTTCTGATAGGTTTATGCTGTTTCTGTCCTTTATTGTGCCCATCTTTGCATGAAATGTTCCCTCGGTAATCACTATCTTTTTTCTTAATAGTCTTTCCTAAGGCTCACTTGATTTCATACTCCAAAATGACTGGCTGTATGTGAGTGACCACACTATCATGGTTATCCATGTGATTAAGTATTTTTTGTACAGTTCCTCTGTGTATTCCTGCCATCTCTTCTTAATATCTTCTGCTTCTGATAGGTTTATGCTGTTTCTGTCCTTTATTGTGCCCATCTTTGCATGAAATGTTCCCTCGGTATCTCTGTTTTTCTTGACGAAATCTCTGGTCTTTTCCATTCTATTGTCTCCCTCTATTTATTTGCATTGTTCACTTATCTTTCCTTGTTATTCCTTAGAATAAGCTAATAGATTCAGCCATTGCTAATAACAAAGATTCATTTTGAAAAGGTCATAAATTAGAAAGCAATTGTTAAAATTCTGACTTAACTGTCAAATAAACGTGAATTTGGA
>SJYC01112461.1:0-28511 GCA_006408675.1 Madoqua kirkii | reverse complement strand
GCACAGCACCCAGTCCTCTGCAGAACTGTTGTTGCTACTGGGGTAGACATCTCCCTCCTGACATCGTCTGATTGTATAACTGTGGTCACCTGTGGTTATTGGACAGTCTCAAGTTGGGCCTTTGTTTCAAAGCATCAGTTTCATATTCATTCCGAAGTAGCCTCTTTTCCTTCCCTCCCCTGCACAGGCTACAGTGCGACTCATGATCCCAGAGAGCGGGTTGGGGGGTGGGGGGAAGACAGTGCCTGCAGTCTCTTTCCCAGCCCTGCTTTCCTTGTGAATAGTGATGAGGTGGAGAGGAAGAATCAGACATCATTTGTGCCTGGTCGTAACCACTGATCTACTTCTTAGGCTACAGATTTCAGGACTGTGAGTGGAGGCTGTAAGAGTCCTTCTGTCCGGGATGGCTCTCCGCTCCCTGAACAACAAGCAAAGCCTCAGCTTCTCCGCAAAACATTTAAGACTCTTCACAATCAGATTCAAAACTCCTGTTTCAACCTCATTTCCTGTCACTTGGTTCAGAAACCCTATGTTCCAGCTCTATGAAACCTTGATCAGCTTGCCCCGGCTTATCCACTGGCTTCTCCTTTCCTCAAATTAGATTGCCCTTTCCCCTCTTTTCAACCTCTCTAAATTCTTATCTATCTACAAGTCTTGAGAGGCTTCCAGACAGGTAGGGGCCTGGGGATATGCCTGATTCACCAAGTTCCCTGGAATGCTGAAACAGAGGACTCCATATAACAAGATTCAAAACCAAAAGAACACTGAAAATCTCTAAACTTTCTTTTATAAGTCATCTAGACATACAGCTGGTATTTTCCCTCAGCTTTTAGTTCTTTTTATAATGCGGTTACAATTCTTGTATAACTAAAAGTCAATTTAAAAATAACAATAAGCCATATAAAAAAGCCATCAAGAAAACATTTAAAATTTCTTTCACAAGTCCCATCATGACTCCCATGTAAATGATGCTGTTTTCTTAAAACAAATAAATTATAAAAATGATCCAGCAAAATAAAAACCCTGATTGTTTCACTGAATGTTAATTCCTTGAGGAAACACACACACATACACACTGTGGAATTTCATTAAGACGGCTTTTATACACTGTCACCCATATAGTACTATAGGAGAGTAACACAAAGCAATGTTTCACATCAAAAACAACAAAATGCAATAATCAGATAATGTTAAAACACAATATTCTCTATGCCAAAGAATAAAAGCTGTAGAAAAGATTTTTAACTTTGTATCTATAAATCAATTTTTTTTTCAGGAGGGAAAAGACTTATAATTAGTTATCTGGAATAGAATTTTCTTCTGTGCTATTTATCTCCTCTCCTGTCTCCAAACGCACTGTGTATATGGGAATAATCTAAAAGTTTAGGGAAAATACTGGCTTTAAGTGAAGTAAAATACTGCTTTTCTGAAATGACTTTTGTTTGAGGTTTCATTATGCTATCTATGTTCAGGAGAAGAGACACAAACTGAAAATTCAGTTCACAAACTGAAAATTTTTAACAAAATTTCCATAATGGACTCCAGGGTGGCAGCTAAGCCGGAGTTGGAGGAGAGTCAGTATATGGGGTGGGTAACAGACTGCCTTCACCCCACCAAACCTGCATCAAAGTGGGACTGCAGGCCCCAAGGAAGGCAGCTCCAGGCTGGCAAACCTAGGCGAATCTCTGTTCACCAGCACTCAGATCTTCCTTGCTGAGAATTGAGCAAATACAGTGCAATTTCTTCCATCAAAGCCAAAACCACTATAGACTCTTAAAGTTTAATTTTGGAATTGAGACAGAGTTTAGGGAAACATACTGGCTGGAGGATCTATATGAAGCAAGTGAATGCTGAAAAGTAAACACTGGCTTCAGGAAAATGACATCACAGACCTATCTTTACTACCATCCAAGGTGTGGATGTAATCCACTGGGTCTTCACTCAGACGGTCACAGAACAAGAGCTCAAAATCTGTTGTAAGAAACTAGACCTTGCATCACCTTGCGTGGGTCAGAGTGGCCATCACCAAAAAGTCTGCAAACAACAAAGGCTGCACCGAGCATGGAGAAAAGGGAGCTCGCCTGCATTGCTGGTGGAAACAGAAACTGCTGCAGTCACTATGGAGAACACTATGGAAGCTCCTTAAAAACTAAAACTAAAACATAATCCAGCAATCCCACTCCTGGGCCTATCTCCAGAAAAGATGAAAACTCTAATCCAAAAAGATATATGTACCCCAATGTTCACTGCTGCACTATTTACAATAGTTAAGATATGGAAATAACTTAACTGTCAATTAACAGATAAATATATAAAGATGTGGCATATATATACAATGGAGTATTACTCAGTTATAAAAAAGGCATGAAATAATGCCATTTGCAACATAGATGGACCTAGAGATTATCATGGTGATTAAAGCGAGTCAGACAAAGACAAATATCATATGATATCACTCATATGTGGAATCTAATTCTTTAAAATGATGTAAGTAAGTTTATTTACAGAACAGAAATAGACTCACAGATTTCAAAAACAAATTTATGATTACCAAAGCAGAAATGGGGAGGGGGAGTTCAAGATTAACACATACTGGTGCTGTGCTGTGCTGTGTCGCTCAGTCATGTCCTATCCTTTGCAACCCCAAAGACTGTAGCCCACCAGGCTCCTCTATCCGTGGGGATTCTCCAGGCAGGCATACTGGAGTGGGTTGCCATTTCCTTTTTCAAGGGATCTTCCTGACCCAGGGATTGAACCCAGGTCTGCTGCATTGCAGGCTGATTCTTTACCAGATGAGCTACCAGGGAAGCCCTAACATACGCATACAATTATCTAAAATGGGTAACCAACAACGTTCTACTGTATAGCACAGGAACCTCTACTCAATATACTATAACAACCTACATGGAAAAAATTATTTGGAAAAGAATGAATACATATATAACTGAATTGCTACACTGTGCACCTGAAACTAACACAACACTATAAATCAACTGTGTGTTCAGCTGCTCAGTCGGGTTTGACTCTTGCAGCCCCATGGACTGTAGCCTGCCAGGCTCCTCTGGCCACAGAATTTTCCAAGCAAGAATAGTGGAGTGGGTTGCCATTTCCTACTCCAGGGGATCTTCCTAATCCAAGGATCAAACCTGTGTCTCTTGCATCTCCTGCACTGGGAGATGGATTCTTTACCACCAGCATCACCTACTATACATTAATAATTTTTTATTTTAAAACAGTAAAAAATAAAGAAAGATATTACACCTGGAATTGTAGGGGTTCTCCCTCACTCCAGAGATATCTCAGATAACCTCTTCAAAGTGTGAATTCTGTTGACACATTGCTCACGATGATAAATGGCTATTATGAGAAATAGGAAAGACAACAGCACAGCCTTTTTCCTCTGATGGGAATTTGGTGGCAAAGTGGTGGCACCGTGTAGTTCACACTGAGGGTCTGGGCATCACTGTGCTGAGCAGACATACCAGCTCGGACAGTAATTAACCACTTAATAAACTGAGGGAAATCCCTGCTTCTGTTGGCCTACATTTTTCAACTGTAAACTCATACCAGATGAGAATTAGGGGCTTTCAAAACTTTTAAAATGAGTTAAGAAATCTTTTCTGAAGTGAAATCTTCAGCAAAGATTTCATAACATAAGTGGGGCAAAGATTACATTACTCCAGTTGAAGAGAAGAGGTAGATCAGAGGCCAAGTCATCATAAGGAGACCCTAGAGATCTAAGAACCATGCTTGGAAGTACCCTGGGCTTTGGAATAACATGTGAAAAATCTCACCTGCTCCAACACCCAATATCAAGGTTCTGCAAACCTCAGCCCTTGGGTTAAATCCAACCCACTACTGGCACAGAAGAAACTTAATAAAAACTTAATAAAAACTCAACTTAATAAAAGCCATATACAACAAACCTACAGCTAACATCGTACTCAATGATGAAAAGCTGAAAGCATTTCGTCTAAGATCAGAAACAAGACAAGGATGTCCACTCTCATCACTTTTCAACATAGCTTTGCAAGTCCTAGCTACAGCATCAGAGGAGAAAAATAAGTAAAGGCAATCTAAATTGGAAAAGAAGAGTTAAACTGTCATAGTTTGAGGATGACATTATATTATACATTGAAGATTCTAAAGATGTTGCCAGAAAACTACCGGAGCTCATCAATGAATTTGGTCAAGTTGCAGGTTACAAATAACACAGAGAAATCTGCTGCATTTCTATACACTAACAATGAAAGATCAGAAAGAAATGTGAGAGGCAATTCCATTTATCAGAGCATCAAAAAGAATAAGATACACAGGAATAAATCTACCCATGACCAGTGCACTTTCTTGGCAAAACTCTATTAGCCTTTGCCCTGCTTCATTCCACATTCCAAGGCCAAATTTGCCTGTTACTCCAGGTGTTTCTTGACTTCCTACTTTAGCATTCCAGTCCCCTATAATGAAAAGGACATCTTTTTTGTGTGTTAGTTCCAAAAGGTCTTGTAGGTCTTCATAAAACCATTCAACTTTGGCTTTTTCAGCATTACTGGTTGGGGCATAGACTTGGATAACTGTGATATTGAATGGTTTGCCTTGGAGACGAACAGAGATCATTCTGTCGTTTTTGAGACTGCATCCAAGTACTGCATTTTGGACTCTTTTGTTGACCATGATGGCTACTCCATTTCTTCTGAGGGATTCCTGCCCGCAGGAGTAGATAATAATGGTCATCTGAGTTAAATTCATCCATTCCAGTCCATTTTAGTTTGCTGATTCCTAGAATGTCGACGTTCACCTTTGCCATCTCTTGTTTGACCACTTCCAATTTGCCTTGATTCATGGACCTGACATTCCAGGTTCTTATGCAATATTGCTCTTTATAGCATCAGATCTTGCTTCTATCACCAGTCACATGCACAACAGGGTATTGTTTTTGCTGTGGCTCCATCCCTTCATTCTTTCCGGAGTTATTTCTCCACTGATCTCCAGTAGCATATTAAGCACCTACTGACCTGGGGAGTTCCTCTTTCAGTATCCTATCATTTTGCCTTTTCCTGCTGTTCATGGAGTTCTCAAGGCAAAAATACTGAAGTGGCTTCCCATTCCCTATAAAATCAACAAAAACAAGACCAGGAGCTGACTCTAGTTCATATCATGAACTCCTTATTGCCAAATTCAGACTTAAATTTAAGAAAGTAGGGAAAACCGCTAGACCATTCAGGTATGACCTAAATCAAATCCCTTATGATTATACAGTGGAAGTGAGAAATAGATTTAAGGGGCTAGATCTGATAAACTGATTGGCCCAGTGGCTCTAATAATAAACATTGAGCAAGATACACACACACAGATACACACACAGAGGAAACCACATACGTGAGTTTCTAATACCTGTTACGTACTTACTAAGAGCTTCCCTCTTTTTTAAGTATCATCAGGGGAGACGTCCAGAAGTATAGCAGGCTCTAGACACAAAGCTCCAGTTCCACTTCTTTGTGATTCCCCTGTATCCGTCATCCTCCATGATTTGGCTTCATTGTCAGGCTCTTGGCAAGATGGCTACAGCAGTTCCCAGGAGTCACATCCAGATCTAACAATTTCCACAGGGAAAACAAAAGGACCACCCCTCTGTGCATTTAGTTCTTAGGAGAGAGCAAACATTTCTCAGAAGCACACTAGTGCACTTTTCACCTCTCACTGGTCCCGACTGAAGCATATTTCCATTTCTATTTCACACGCTGACAAAGGGAATGATAGCATCCTGAAGAGCTCGCACTTATCTTTCTCCGGGAAAGGAAGTACTGAAATTAACTGTTTATGAACTCTCTTTTGTCCCCAAGTTGGAAAGATAAAATGCTTATGGTGCAAAGATGAAGTCATTCCTAATGAGAAGTATTAAACGGTCATTTTCGTGATATGATTCAATAATTGCTGTCCATTTGTTCTATCCCATGGGCCCTATGTATTTATGTGCAGAGGGAAAGGGGCCACCTCATGGAGATGGTAATATTATTTACCGTCCAAAGATGCTGTCATCCTTCTAGATTGACTTAAGGTATATTATCCAGGGATGGCAAGTGAGATGCAGTGTCAGTTAAGGAATAGAGTTAAATGGAAAGCGTGGTAGGCATTCATGAATTTATTTACAGTGGTGAGCTCAGGCAGCAGGCTGTGATTCTGTTTTCTGGGTCGTCTAATGCAAACCTGGACCAGATGCTAGCCTGTTACATATGGTATTGAGTGGTTAGAAGGCTACTGGCATAATGTAGTGGGGGAAATCCAAAGCTTCTGAATCTTCAGAAGGTCTACCCATTCACTGCTAAATTTGCCCTCCAAATAAATTAAAGCATCTATCCTGTAACCCTTCCCTTGAGAAATTAGTGAGTGAGGGAAGCGCCAAAAGCTTGCAAAAGCACTTCTGCTGAGACTGAGTTTGCCGTTGAGAAGTAGATGCCATTGAAATGGGCTCTCTGATTTGTAGCATATTGGAGGGGGCCAGGCATAGATGAGTGTAGGTGATGACAGTTAACATCAGTAGCAAAGAAGATATAACATACATCTGGGGATCATCTGATATGTTATGGATTGAATTGTGCTCCCCTTCCCCCCCAATTCATATGTCAAAGCCCTAATTCCCAATGTGACTATATTTGGAGATGGGGCCTTTAAGGATAGAATTAAGGTTAAGTGAAGTCATCACGGTGAGGCCCTATTCTGATAGAATAAGTGTCCTTGTAAGAGGAAGAGACACTAGATCTCTCTCTCTGCAAACACATAAAGGAGAGACCATGTGAAGGCACAAAGAGAAGGGGACCATCTGTAAGCCAGGAAGACAGGTCTCACCAGAAACCAATCCTGCTGGCAATATTACTCTTGGGCTTTCAGGCTCCAGCATTATGAGAAAATCAATGCGAGCTATTTAAGTCACCCAGCCTGTGGCATTTTGATACAGCATTCTGAGTGGACTAAAACACACGTACAGATCTCTGGCCCTGGGTAATTAACCTTGGAGATCCCGTGAATGAAATCTGCAGATAATCCACCCCGGCCTAATTTGATTTCTATAACCAAAAAGATTCTTAGGTCTGGCCAACAGAAGTGCCTGGCATTTTAGTCATCACACTAGCCTAAGAAAGGAATAGCTCACGTTCAGTTCCCAAACATGACTGATTCACACCCAGAGTCCTTAGAATAGAGGATGCTCAGGTGAATCCTTTGTAACACTTGTGAAACGTCCTCTTGGCCTCACCCCAAAGTACCTGTACCAGTTAACCCTGGCAACTTACAGAGGGAAGCAGGATAGCCATACACCTTCCAGAGGCTAACTGGAAACTGCCTTTAAGGCAAAACGACTGCCAAGGGATCCAGGACACCCCCACAGTAGTACCTAGCACAGAATGCAGGGAGTGCTTTTGGAGGTAAGGAAAAAAGAGTCCTTCTCGGAGGTTGAAACTCAGAAGGCTCAAGGAGACCCTGACCCTCTCCTCTGGGATTATTCTACCATTTCCCAGGAACACTTAGCATCAGGTAATATCTGCACACTTCTTAGCGTATGCATTTTTTGTAATTGTGGTTGATGCCAAGCCTGAAGGCATCCGAACTCCCCTGATAAAGCCAAGGACCCTCTCAAAAGGGACATTTTGGTCTCCATTTAGAATCCAGCATCATCTTTTAGGATTTAAAATAGCTCAGATGGAATTCCATCATCTCCACTAGCTTTGTTTTTTGCTCAATTTCTCGGTGTATAATATAGCTCAATATAGAGCGCCACACATATGAAGATTCTATAGCACATCAGGGGACACTGAAATAGTACCTTTCATTTGGAGAGCCCCAGTGATGATCGACATTCCCCATGAGAAGGTCATAAACTCCCTTGTCCACTCATTGGTTTTACCAGAAGGCACAATGCGGGTGGTACCCTGATAAGAGGAATTGGCAAAAATGTACTGAAGATTTGGTTGACCGTATCAGGCCCTTCTGTGAAGAAAAGGGATGCAAGAGAGTTGGATGCAAGAGAGTTGACACGGAACATGGGCAAGAGAGGAGGCAGTTTAAAGAATTAAGGAGGAGCAAGTGCACAGGAGCAGGAATGTGAAACCATATGGCCTTCTCAGGGAAGAACGCACATTCTGGCCTCATGGGAGAAGAGAGTTAATGGTATAACCTGCAGGAGATAAAGGGGAAAAGATAAGTGGCCCATAGCAAGGACACATGGGTTGGATGTGGTAAACTCCATTAAGATCCAATTTGCTTTTCAAATCTACCATTTTGGTGTCTGTGTGCAGAAGAGATCACAACAGAGGGTCAGCAGAAAAAGGGAGCCTGAGCACCCATCGGGGCCTCACTCCAACATCACGTGAGTCCTGCGTGTGCACGAGGCTGCCTTGTCTGCTGCCACGTGGAACGGGGCTGTGGATATGGGTGCCGAAGACCACGGCGGCGACATAGCCGGACAGGCAACGTATGCCACCATCAACTGCATGTTGGACCAGGTCTGGCCCACCTGGAGGAGAGGAGTGACCGCCTCCCTGGCCGCCTCCAGGAGTGCTTGAGTCTAGCTGGCAGACACATCTTGAGATCCAGCAGCTGCTCAGGGAGGCCCCAAGTGATTGGCAGCCCCTAGTGGAGCCCTCTGAGGGCCCCGGGGCCAGGCCTCTACCCTGCCTGCCTGAGCCGGGCTCTAGCCTGAGCCCTCACCGCCTGGCTTAGGGCGGCCTGCAGATGACCTGGGGGATCTGCCTGCCTAGGCCATCCTTCTGCTACTTCCCTTTTGCATGCGTGGCATGCCCTCACCACCTGGCATCCCCTCCTGTGATCAGGTGTGGGCCTGTGACCCACCCATCTTGCCTACCTGCCCACATCCTGGATGCTCCCCTCTCTGCCTAGGTTCATCAGGCAGACTGAGAGTTATCTTAACATTCTTCCAATTAGTATTCCTCACCATTATGCCAAATGAATGGCTACTTCATAAAATGTTGTCCGCAAGCTGCTCTACAAAGGGTTTCTAAACTTACTATTAGAAATTCTACGCAATGCATGTAGAGGTTTTGTTTGTTTGGGTGGTTTTTGTTTTTTGTTTTTTGTTTTTAAGCACAAAACAATTCTGCCATTCAGTTACCTTTTTGATTCTGCCCATTCATACTCTGGTAACGAGTGGTACATAGTGAAAAGTCCCTAATAATCAAGGGACTGGATTCTAGTACTAAATGGACCAGGAGCTTATTGTGTGCTTCCAGATTTTTGTTCCCATGACTTCTGATGTTCTTCAGAACCATGCTGGGCCACTCCTCATATCCTCACTCATAGCAGGAACGGGAGATATCCCCACCAGCCCACAATATCCAGGCCTGTCTCTGTCATCCTCATGAAGTGGCCAGAAGGGTCACTTCACCTAGAAAGATGTCAGATCATCTACCATCCTTCTTACCTCAAGAAGGGGAGAACTTCAATCACAGCCTGGAGACCCCTCCCCCTGCCGCCCCACCCCCTGTCATCAATGCCCCAGACTGGGCCCAGAGTCCCACTCAGTACCTGAGTGATGCACACACAGGGCCACATCTTCATTGATCGTGCTTGGAGTCATCAGAAATAATAACATTTACAAGTGGGAGCTTTTCCATCATACACATTTTATTGAAAAACAAAATTGCTATGGGCCACTTATTTTTTTCCCTTTATCTCCTGCAGCTTATACCATTAACTCTCTTCTCCCATGAGGCCAGAATGTGCGTCCTTCCCTGAGAAGGCCATATTCTTTCACATTCCTGCTCCTGTGCACTTGCTCCTCCTTAATCCTTTAAACTGCCTCCTCTCTTGCCCATGTTCCGTGTCAACTCTCTTGCAACACACATTTCATCCTGGTGCATCTTTTCTTCACAGAGGGGCCTGATATGGTCAACCAAATCTTCAGTACATTTTTGCCAATTCCTCTTATCAGGGCACCACCCGCACTGTGCCTTCTGGTAAAACCAATGAGTGGACAAGGGAGTTTATCACCTTCTCATGGGGAATGTCCACCATCACTGGGGCTCTCCAAATCAAAGGTCCTATTTCAGTGTCCCCTTATGTGCTATAGAATCTTCATATGTGTGGCGCTCTATATTGAGCTATATTATACCGGGAGAAAATGAGCGACTAAGCTGATCAATTCGAAACTGGTGGCAGAAGCTCTAAGAGCAAGACATATAGATGAGGACATGCACTAGTTAATCAGTCAACAAAGACATTAGCATAGGTGAAAGTAATAATTGTGGAACAAAACAACTGGCAAACTGGCCGATACATTGTATGATGCGGATTATGTTATATGAATGGTAAGTAGAAAAAGAATCAGAGGGAGCCGATTCGTGTTCGCAGAGCTAGCATGGGAAAGTCTCCAGAAAGGACGTTGCATTTGACCAGAGACATGCATGGTGAAAAGGTAACAGCCCTAGTTATGGTTTCATGAAAGCTTAGTGTGTGTTAGCCACTGGTCTGAATGCTTTTCATGAACTCACTAAGGGTCATGGCAGCCTGAAGATGTAGTTCTTACTAGAATCCTCACTCTACTGATTAGGAAACTGAGGCACGAAAGAGTGAATTATATTCAGCTGGTAGGAGGAATAACTGTGATATGAATCCCAGAGCATACCTCAAGCCCATGTACTGTACACAGTAGGTAAGAAGATATTATTTTCTTCAGATAGACCATGAGTGTGGAATGAAGTATAAATGAGACAAGAATGAAAGGCAGGACTTTCCTAGTGGTCCAGTGGTTAAAACTCAGTGCTTTCACTGCTGTGGGCCCAGCATCGGTCCCTGGTCAGAAAACTAAGAACCCATACACTGTGCGAGACAAGAGAAAAATAAAAGAAGAAGAATGAATGGTGACCACAGGTCGAGGAGACACTGGTGATCTGAAAGATAGCGACCTGTGTGGCAGTGGTCATTGCATGCCAGGGCTTGAGAGGGTCCAGCAGGTATCCATCTGCTGCCGCCAGTCAGAAGGACAAGCCTAGTAACACATGGGAAAGACTTGGCCGATCCCAGGGCAGGATTCACATCAACAGCCCCAGTCTTGCTTGTCTTCCCTCCCTTCCCATGTGGATTAATCATCCTTTACTGACTCCTGGACAAGGCCTGCAACAGCTCTCCTGCCCTCTGGATCTTTGTCAGAGTCTCACCTAACAACCCCAGTTCTAGAAGAGCTCACCTGTAAGCTTTCTCGGGGCTGGCAAAGGAGCAGCTAACCTACTGGACAAGAAACACCTCTGGGCCAGTATCTGGCTGTTTGTTTCTGGGATCATAGTTTCCTCACTCATAGTTTGGAACTAATTTTCATGTGTTTGATTTTGCTGTTTCTTCTGAGTTCTATTTGAGCACTATGAAGCCAAGTGTAACAGGTGCAGCTGGCTGCGATAGTCCAGGTTTATTAGTCAGAGGTATTCAAGGAAACAGAACCAATAAGAGACATTTTGTATCTATATCTATCTATATCTATATCTACCTATCAGTTTATCTATATGTTGGCTGTTTCGTCACTAAGTCGTGTCCGACTCATGTGACCCCACAAACTGTAGCCCGCCAGGCTCCTCTGCCTGTGGGGTTGTCCAGGCAAGGATACTGGAGTGGGTTGCCATTTCCTTCTCCAGGGGATCTTCCTGACCCAGGAATCAGACCTGGGTCTCCTGCATTGCAGGCAGATTCTTTACCAACTGAGCTATGAGGGAAGCCTATATACACATACATATATGGACATATATATATATATGTCTACATATATTTATGTGGACATATATAGACATACACACACACACACATATACATATATATGTCTTGAGGTTTATCTTGAGTTTAGTTCCCTATTTATGGAGGTTGAGAAATTCCACAGTCTCCTGCCTACAAGGTGTAAAGCCAGGAAAGCCAGTGGTATAATTCAGTCCAAGTCTGAAGGCCTGTGAACCAGGGGGGCTGGTGGTGTGAATCCTAGTTGAAGAGAAGAAGAAAAGTAGGAGAAATGTTCTGTCTCAAGCAGCGAGATAGGGAAAAAAGGGAAGAATTCTTCCTTTCTCTGCTTTGGTTCCATTTGGGCCCTCCACGGATTGGATGATGCCTACGCACATTGGGGAAGGCCTTCTATTTCACTCAGTCGCCGATTCAAATGCTCATCTTACCCAGAAACAGCCTCACATATACAACCAGAAATAATGTTTAATTTGGACGCTCCACGACCAGTCAAGTTGGCACATAAAATTAGCCGTCACAGTGGGCAGGGCAACGTCATGGACTGCTGCATAACACGGCACACCACGAAGCCTGAAATGAGCTTTCCCATGGGAGGGACAGTGCTAGCATTAGATCATCTTTCCTAGGAGCACTGTGCACTGTGACCATGCAGTCCAGCCAAGGGACCCCGTGGCTATGTGGCCCACCCACCATGTAGAGTGTAGATGAGTTAAACACTCAAGGTAGTCAAGCCTAGGGGAACTGCGCCTTCTTGTTTGTACAATTCACAAGTTGCGAGCAGGTGCAGAAACCTCTCAGCAAGGGGCCTCCTGGAAGGAAGTGGGCTTCCAGTCTCACTTGGGATAACTGTGAAGCTTAGGGACATTTGCAGCAGAGATATGAAATTCTCATATCTTTCTTCCTATAGCAATAGGAGAAATAACTCTTGTGGTTGGAGTGGGAACATGAATTCAGAAAAGTGTTCGGGAAGCGATTTGTGCCTGGGCCTTGTAGGAAGGACAAGATTTTCACAGAGAGAAAAGCAGGAAAGGATATGACATTCCTGAAAAGGGTCGTCCCAATCCTAGCAAGCTTCTACGAGTTAGCCTGTTCTCAAAGAAGGACACAATTGAGGACAGAAATGGTTTGGACCTAACAGAAGCAGAAGATATTAAAAAGAGGTGGCAACAATGTACAGAACTATACGAAAAAGATCTTTATGACCCAGATAACCACGATGGTGTGATCACTCACCTAGAGCCAGACATCCTGGAATGCGAAGTCAAGTGGGCCTCAGGAAGCATCACTACAAACAAAGCTAGTGGAGATGATGGAATTCCAGCTGAGCTATTTTAAATCCTAAAAGATGATGCGGGGAAAGTGCTACACGCAATATGCCAGCAAATCTGGAAAACGCAGCAGTGGCCACAGAACTGGAGAAGGTCAGTTATCGCTCCAATCCCAAAGAAAGTCAATGCCAAAGAATGTTCAAACTACGACACAATTGCATTCATCTCACGCACTAGCATAGTAATGTTTAAAATTCTCGAAGACAAGGTTTAACAGTATGTCAACTGTGAACGTCCAGATGCTCCAATTGAATTTAGAAAAGGCAGAGAAACGAAAGATCAAATTCCCAACATCTGTTGCATCATTAAAAAAGTAAGGGAGTTCCAGGAAAACATCCTCTTTTGCTTTGTTGACTACATCAAAGCCTTTAATGGTGTGGATCACCACAAACTGTGGAAAATTCTGAAAGAGATGGGAATAGCAGACCACCTGACCTGCCTCTTGAGAAATCTGCATGCAGGTCAAGAAGCAACAGTTAGAACTGGACATAGAACAACAGACTGGTTCCAAATCAGGAAAGTAGAATATCAAGGCTATATATTGTCACCCTGCTTATTAAATTATATGCAGAGTACATCATGCAAAATGTTGGGCTGAATGAAGCACAAACTGGAATCAAGATTGCCAGGAGAGATATCAATAGCCTCAAATGTGCAGATGACACCATCCTTATGGCAGGAAGTGAAAAAGAACTAAAGAGCCTCTTGGTGACAGTGAAAGAGGAGAGTGAAAAAGTTGGCTTAAAGCTCAACATTCAGAAAACTAAGATCATGGCATCTCGTCCCATCCCTTCATGGGAAATAGACGGGGAAACAGTGGAAACAGTGTCAGAGTTTATTAGGGGGGCTCCAAAATCACTGCAGATGGTGATTGCAGCCATGAGATTAAAGGTCACTTGCTCCTGGATAGAAGGCTGTGGCCAACCTAGATAACATCTTAAAAAGCAGAGACACTACTTTGCCAACAAAGATTCATCTAGTCAAAGTTATGGTTTTTTGAGCCACCATGTATGGATGTGAGAGTTGGAGTATAAAGAAAGCTGAGAGCCAAAGAATTGATGCTCTAGAACTGTGGTGTTGGAGAAGACTCTTGAGAGTCCCTTGAACTGCAAGGAGATCCAACTAGTCCATTCTAAATGAAATCAGTCCTGAATATTCATTGGAAGGACTGATGCTGAAGCTGAATCTCCAGTACTCTGGCCAGCAGATGCAAAGAAGTGACTCATCTGAAAAGACCCTGATGCTGGGAAAGATAGTTGGATGGCATCACTGACTCAATGGATATGAGTTTGAGTAAACTCTGGGAGTTGCTGATGGACAGGGAGGCCTGGTGTGAAGAAGGCTGTGGCCAACCTAGATAACATCTTAAAAAGCAGAGACACTACTTTGCCAACAAAGATTCATCTAGTCAAAGTTATGGTTTTTTGAGCCACCATGTATGGATGTGAGAGTTGGAGTATAAAGAAAGCTGAGAGCCAAAGAATTGATGCTCTAGAACTGTGGTGTTGGAGAAGACTCTTGAGAGTCCCTTGAACTGCAAGGAGATCCAACTAGTCCATTCTAAATGAAATCAGTCCTGAATATTCATTGGAAGGATTGATGCTGAGGCTGAAACTCCAATACTTTGGCCACCTGATGCAAAGAACTGACTCACCGGAAAAGACCCAGATGCTGGGAAAGCTTGAAGGTGGGAGAAGGGGACAACAGAGGATGAGATGTCTGGATGGCATCACCGACTCGATGGGTGTGAATTTGAGTGAACCCCAGGAGTTGGTGATGTGCAGAGAATCCTGGCATGCTGCAACCTATGGGTTCACAAAGAGTTGGACACAACTAAACGACTAAACTGAACTGAAATTACATATAGTGTAGAAAAATGTAAGTGTCCAAAAGAAAATGTGAAAAATTGAAGAAAGCTTTATATCAATTGTGTTCAATTGAAAAACAAAAAGATTCAGATACTTCACCTCAAAGCACCAGGTCAAAGTTAAGAAAAATACTTTTCTTAATCTATCAAGAAACAAAGAATTCTAAGCAAATGTAAAATTTTCGTCAATTAAAAAAATAATGGAAACCTTTTCTCAATCATATAATAACTTGAAAGAATAATAAAACTATATATAAATCCTTAAAAAAAAAAATAGAGTTAGCGTGTTGTCAGTGTTCTCGGGTCTTTCCCCAAATGTCTGCAAGCTGAACTGAGTTGCAAAATATCCAGGCGCAAACCTTGGGTCCCTCACACCAAGCACAGCCCAGTACCATCTGACCCCAGGGCTCGGAAACAAGTCCTCCACATCTCTGCTCTGATACATCTCCATGTCCGTATCTAATATGAAGAACTCACAATTTTCCTGGAAGGAGTAAAACTTGGAAGGCTTCCTGGAGGAAGACGTAATTGATCTAGGTCCGGGTAAATTGCATGTGCATGCTTTCCAAAGTCTAAGATGACGAGAAACAAAGCAAAAGTGTGTGTGGAAAGGCCTAAGAAGTAGAGCTACGCCTTGAGAGATGGACACGGATATAGCAAGGCATAGGAATGCCAGCAGAGATTTCATGACGTCAGCTGGGCCTTGGGAAATGGACAGTTTCCCACCAGTAGACCGAGCTGAGAGGAATGGCCATTGTCCCCGTCAATCATCGCAGGCCCACCAATGACCATGTTGGGAGGCGGGTGCGTGAAAGGTGGAAGAAGCCCTAGCGCGTGCCTAAGCTCCTGACTGGATTGTGCTGTGGGGCTTCCGTAGACCGTTTTCCTGGGTTCGGATTTAACATGGCGGCTCCGTTTCCGGAGATCGCAAAAGTGTAAGTTTTACTAACTGTATTCGTATCTGGCTGTCTGTGGTGTGAGTTGGAGAGTCGGGTAGATGGTGTGTCAGCGGGGGCGTGAAAGGAGGAAGCAGCCCTAGCGCGTGCCTAAGCTCGTGACTGTCTGGCTTGGGCTTCCGTAGACCGTTTTCCTCGGTTTGGATTTAACGTGGCGGCTCCCTTTCCGGAGGTCGCAAAAGCGTAAGTTTTCGTAACTTTATTCCTCTTCGGCTGTCTGCGGTGTGAGTTGGAGAGTCGGGTAGATGGTGTGTCCTGATGGACACTTTGACAGACGTGTCTGCGGGCTCCTGGGTGGATGGCGGAGAAGATCTCTCAGGCACTTCCGGGTGTGGTGTTGGGCAGGATGGTAAAGGCATGCTGAACTTGAAGAAGATTTTCTTTGTTTAAATGTGGGTCTGGAAGCTTCCATGCCAGTTATGGACTTAACGCTTTGTAGTGTTTGCGGCTTAAAGTGAGGGAAGGGCGGGTGCGTTTGGCTGGGCGGGTGGGGGCGCCGGACAGTAGGCCTGGTGACTGGCGGCCGCCATGGAGCTGATGCCGCTTTCTATCCTAGGGCGTTTGCGGTGGATGTATCGTTGCCGGCGATTGGTTCACATGTTGATCTTGGCCCTTTCAGTGACCTTCCTTAACCATCGAGGGTATCTCTGTTATTTTCCACGGGAAAGGAGACAGTAAGGCTCTGAGGGATCGCGTGCGGTGTTAGGACAGCTGCCGGCCCTTGGCTGCCTTGGTGTTTTGTGGATAAGGGAAAGGGGAAGTTTGCCCCAGCCACTCACGTTAGGAGCTTCCAAGTTACCTAATTTTCCTGCCACTGTGTTAGGCTGTCCATCTGTAAGCAAGTCTCTTGTAGATCTGTATAATCACTGTCTCCTGCAGGACCTGGGACGGAAGCCTCTAGTAGTGGCCAGCCTGTGGGCCCGTAGTGAGAAGAGAGTGGACCCGGAATGAGCTGTCCAGACCTGCCAGATGAGTAAGTGCTATCTTATGTTATGTAGGGCCACAAATGCTGGGAGGAGGGTAGCATCCATCCCATCAGCTGTAACATTATTTTACATGGTGTTGGAATGTCTTCCCTGAGTTCACTCTAAGATAGGAACTTCCAACAATGTCAGCATCACTCCCTGAGCACTGCCCAGACACTGTGTTTATAATCGATGTCTTTAACTAGTCAGTGGCCTCTCTCCCCCTCTTGTTCAGTTCACCGTGAGTGCCATGATTACAGACATACTGAATTTATTAGAATGCCACATTTCCAGAAAGCCTGATCTTGCCATTTTCACATCAGAGCTCTGATCTGTCTTTTTATCCTTTGGGAAAACACTTGTAGTACCAGGCAGAAGCAGGCTGGACTGGATGGGATTGTGAAAAACAAACTTCAGGAATCCAGAGACTGTGGGAGTGCTGTCTTCTTCAGGTAGGGGAACATGGATTTGAATGTAATTTAAAGCCAGCTCCATTTTGGAAAGGGGAGAAGGATGAGGCCTGTACACCAAGTGAGTGGCAGAGAATGATAGTCTGCCAGGCTATCCCCTCTGTATGTGGGTGGGCATTTACTTTGCAGGGGTCCTGGAGGTGTAGGCTAACAATTCAGGTCAATATGCAGGTCAATACTTCATTAAATATTTACCCTTCCACAGTTTGTCGGGCTTGTTTTTTTGTTTTTGTTTTGGTTTGGTTTGGTTTGCTTTGCAGATGTTGCTGAGACAAGACATCGTGTTTCATTAAAAATAAATTTTCGTGTCTGAGTCTGACTCTTTCTTGCTGTCATCTTTGAGCCTCAATTTCCACATTTGCAAAATGGGAGTCACACCTTGCTCTCAGGGATATCTCTTGTATGGTTTTTGTAAAGTGCTCAGCACACAGGAGGTACGGAGGGCATTAGTACAGCTTTGCCAGAATATGGGAACAGAACATTGTGGCTTCATGTAGCTCGTCTCCCTACCTGTCCAGACCCCCATTTCAACCAAACGTTTGTTTCCTTTCACAGGGCCGGCAGATTTCCTCAGATATTACCGGGCTTCTCTTTGGAAACCAACCTCATTAATCCTGCTGTGATGCCCAGAGGTAGCCCAGCAGCTCACACCTTGCCTTGCTCTGAGCCACTTTCTTTTCTGGCCCTCTCTGACGCCTTACGCTGAAGCTGATGTGGCTCAGCACCAAGTTCAGGCACCACGAAGGTGCTTGCTAACTGGCAGTGTGGGAAAGGTCTCCTCTCTTTCATTGTCTGTGTCAAGTCACTCCTTTCCTGGGCAGTGGTTACTTTGTTGAAAATGTGGGGAAGAGTTTTCAGAGTTGGGGTGGTGGAAAAGCGCTGAATAGAAATATGAGCTCTTCTAAGGTGCATTCAGAGACACTTCTAACCTCTGGCTTCATAGAAACCTCAGGCTCCTCTGTTGCTTTGTCAGCTCGGGTTTCATCCAGAAGGAGGCATCACAGAACCTGAATTTCATTCACCGAAGGTTAAAAGAAAATCCACATTTCTTTGTGATTGGAAACTAAAGTGTGTAGTCTTTAGAGGGCATGTTTAAAGACGTTTTGTTTATCCCTGTAACTGGTGAAATTACTTTAAAGCTGTGAAAGAGGGGGGGGGGGTGATGGTTTCCTACTCAGTGAAAACCTCAAGCCTGAGATGCTTAGAAAAACCTGTCCTAGGCGCATGTGCCTTCACCAAGTGACATGATGATGATCAAAACTGGCTTATTTCCTAGTCAGAACAGTTGTGAGACTTAAGACTAACCGTGAGGCCTCCTTGCCCTTCCAAACACACTTGTTCCCACTGCCCCTCAAAGTCATCTTGGCTGACTTCATTGGAAGCCGGGGTCAAGAAAACTAAATGGATGGTTTAATAGGTAAATCTGCTGTGTATTGGCACTTAAAAATAAGTCACAAGGTTGAGGATTCCAAAAAGGTGACTCTGCAATTGGTGACAGTCTCACAAATCACAGCTCTCCTGGAAAGAGAAGGTAATCCTCTTCTGAATTTGAGATGGAATCTGGCTTGCTGGTTCCTTCCCAGGCATTCATTGCTAGGCCAGCCATGGCCCTTAGGCTCATGAGACAGGACCTCACTGAATGTCTGCTCACTCGTGGGAATGTTAATGTTCTGTAAATTCTTGGTGTGAGGTACTCCTTTGGATACATACCACAAGTGGGATTGCTGGACTAGATGGTAGTTCTGGTGTTAATTTTTGGAGGGACTTTCATACTGTTTTCCATAGTGGCTCTACCAATGTAACCTTGAACGAAATGAGTTTCGTGAGCGGTGGTTAGGCCACTTTTGATTGTCGGTTCTTTTCCGGAGAAGTACCGTAGAGATGAGAGGCTCAAAGGGGAAAGCACTTCCCTGATCGGGAAAGATGGAATGACTGACTACATACGGACCTTCGTTGGGGCGCCTAAAGCCTAGAGGTGGGGAAGGGGCTGGGAAGACTGACCCTCTATAGAGCTGCTCTCAGAGCACAAGGAGAAAGCTGGACAGGAGGACCTAGGCCCTCAGTGTGAAAGGTGCACTGGGCTTTCTGTGGTCAAGAGTGTCTGCTACCTCTTTCTCAATCCCTGGTACTGCCTGGGATCAGTGACGATAGTGCACATCGCTGAGTGTGACATGAGAGTGGATTACTTCCTGGCAAAGGTGAGACTTTCATGATGCAGGCTCTACCCTGTGTTATAGCTTTGCTCAGAATTTTGGACTTCGCTGTTAGGGATGTTCTTGTGTTCCTGCTTCAGTCTGTGCACTGCCTTAGGCTGTCGAGAGCGGCTCCGGAAAGGTGACCGTTCCCCTTCTTATACTGTGGCCTAGAGCTGTAATCTGAGGGAGTCTCCTGGGAGGCGCCCACTGAAGCTGACTACACTGTTTGAGTAGACCGCTCAAGTCTCCTGTGGAGACTACCTGTGGCCATGAAGAGGCACGTGAAAGTGAGGTGCTGTTGCTGCTGTGTTCTACTGATATAGCGGCCAGACACTTCTTCCTTCAACACCCACAGACCTCAGGTGCCTTGCTAAAGTCCCAGAGAAGGCGCATATTGGCAATGGCAGCATGTGGGGCATGGGAGATGTTGAGTCTGGGGCAGAAGTTGGCGGTAGCCTGCTGGCAGAATTCTGTGCCATTGTGCAGAGAGAGGGCACGTTGGGATTCCCGAGGAGTCCCGACTCTGTAGGAATGTGGTTGGAACTTGGCACGTTCACTTTCTGCACTCTTCCACTGAGCACACTCTGCACATTGGTTGGAAGAAAGAGGTCCGATGGGTCTTGTCAGTGAACTGCCCATGAATCCGGGGCCATTTGCTTCTTTCGGGGCATATGCCGATGAGCCTGGATGTCCAGGAACCTCCCGAGTCAGGTGCCCCAGCTGGAGGGTGAAGCCCTTGTATTCATTCCTCTCGCTGGAGAGGGCTACCCTCCCGGGCTGACTGTGTATCTGCCGGAAAGCCTTTCTAGCAGAAAGGGGGGCCGGTGGTGGCTCCTCTTCCATTTGGGGCTCCCTGGTGGTGGGGGTGACATGGCCTCAAGGGGACCTTCTCTACACTCTCGAGGAAGAAGGTGTTGTTGGTCCAACAGTGGAGGGACAGTTATGCATTGTTTGTGCTGTTGTGCTACTGGAGTGGGGGAGAGGAAAGGGGAGCTCAATTTGAGGAGGGAAAAGGTCCCGTGGTTTCCCCATTTCAGACTTTTGCTTTCTCTCGATTAGGGAAATTTGGGCCCAGCGGGGCTATGAGCAGGAAGCTCTGAGAGTATAAGGAAAGACTGACAGTGGCGAGGACAAGGGTCTTTGGTGTGACGGCTGTGATGGGCATTGTGGGTTCAGTCCTCTTTGTCCTGTCTCCTTTCTCCATTCTTGTGCCCTTCCTTTGGGTTAGCACAGCTGAGGGACAGAAATAACAATGGACCCTGACAGATATACTGTAAGAAAATTCGGCTTTCTTATAAACTGGGACCTTTATTATGGGAACAGGATTATTGTCCATTTTCCCTAGGGAATTGTGAGTTTGTCTGCAAGCGAAGGCTTTGCTGTCTCTTCCTTCTTCTGTGTTGCCTAGACTCGTGAAAAATGGCTGTTGTGGAAGGGGATCTCTCTGTCCTGCTGTTCTGTTTCACAGTGTACAATCTAAGGGAGTTCTGAGAAGGAACTGCTGTTGCTTACACGATTTATTGTTTTTCTCCAGAGAGATTTTCTGCCCTTTTCCTATAGGTTTATGGGCTCTTGTTCACTGCTTTTGCTGCCAGGTCCCTGAAGGAACACTCTTGGTTTGTCAAATTACCAAGAGGCTTATTTAACTTACAGAGAAGACTTGCATACATTGCAGAGACTCAGAAAAGGCAACCCATTGCCTGGAGAATCCCAGGGACAGAGGAGCGTGGTGGGCTGCCATCTGTGCGGTCACACTGGGTCGGACACGACTGAAGTGATTTAGCAGCAGCAGAGTCAGACAAAGAACTGACCTATATTCCAAAGTTTTTTGGGAAAGGTGAGAAAGAAGGCCTTTTCCCTTTTCAGCATGAGCAATGTAATTTTCCTTATTTTAGTTTCCCTTACAATGTGCTCCCCGTGAGCTTCCAGGTCCCCTGGGTATCTTCACCCTCCCTCCACGTGGTGATTCTAAAGTCCTGGCCATAGTCAGACCTGTGCAGAGATCTTCCTCAAGAGGAACTTGTGGAAACAGCACCTGAAGGAGAAGTAAAAGGGATGAGTGACTGCTTATCCTCTAGGAGCTTTTTACCCATACATATGTCCTCAGGGGGAGTTCTCTGTGATCAGTAGGATCACGTGGGATGAGGATTAAAACTACAAACCTTGTTTAGAGATGGTTTGAATTGCTCTGCTGATGTCAGCAGTCTGCTGGCAAGCGGAGCTGAACTTCATCTCTCACCGAACCCCCCCCCCCTCATGTGCTCTGAAGAGCAGAGATTTGATCTCCAATTGGCAGAGGTTTGATTTCTGTGTCTTGTGGTGCACAGGACCTGCTAGACTACTTGGTAGGAGGCAAGGATGCAGATCCTGCAGAGTTTTAATTATGGAATTCTGGTGTGCAGCTCTGTCAAAATGGGTGGACAGAATGAGCAAAATACGTACATTCCTGTACAATTTGAATGGTCTCTTCATCCCTCTGGACTTGAATTTGCCCTCCCAGTCCACTATGCTGACTCAAGCATGCACACCAAATGGGTTCCTGAGTGTCGCCAGCCAGGCCATCTCACAGTTTAGATTTGGGTTGGCTTTCTGAGCATCCTTCGCCTCTCCTTATTCATGTGCAAGCCTACTGTACTGCTTCCTATCAGCTTTGGTAAAGAACTGCAGTGGCCTCACTGCGGTGAATCCTAAAAACATTCACTGGTTTACTCAGCCTCTCCCCATCAGTCAGACAAAGCACCTTCCAGAATGCTGAAAGGCCTGTTGTAGATTTTCCTCTAGTAGATTGTCAAGAGTACTGAGCTACAGGATATAGGATACAGTTAAAGCCAGGAACCAAGCATCTGTGCATCTCCTCTGGACCCCAGAACTGATGTGTAGTGAAAAGGCTAAGAGGGTAGATCTTATTCTGTTATGTTTTTAGTAGCAGATAATAATAACTCATGAAGGTGGGATGAAACTTCAGAGTGGATGGGTGTGTTTACCATATAGCTTATGGAAATGCTTTATGAATGTATACTTATCTCCAGACTCATTAGATTGTATACATTACATGTGTACATTGTTTTGTATGTCAGTCATTCCTCATTCCTCAATAAAGGGGTTTAAAGAAATAATAAAAAAAAGACCCTTCTGTGATCACAAATGAGTGCCCCCCGTCCAAGTGTGTTTAGATTTTAGAACTGAGAAGGAAGAATATTTCTCCTTGGGGAAATGGGTAATTCCATTTTCAGCTTCTGTATTATGGTTTTGCCTTGGTTTTTCTGTGGATACCTAGTATTTGCATTAGTGTGTATAAGGTTAACCTTTAGTCCGTAGGATTTTGAATTTCATAGAATCACAGCAGTTCTACAGAACTCTCCAACTTCATGTGGAGGACTTCGGCTCAAGCAGTGATCCTGTGACATCAGCGAGTTGTCATTTGACCAGAAATTGACTTTGGGGTATTGTGCCTTTGAGAATGGCCTGGACTGTGGGTTGTTTTCATTTTCTATAATGTATGCTTTTGTGCTTACTCAAGAAATCTTTAAAAATTTTGTACCCATGGGGGCATGTCAAAGCGCGCGTGGGCTGTATTTGTATTCCACAGGGAGGAAGGCACTGTCTCGGCTCATTGGTCTATCTAGCAGGCCTCTTTTCTCGGAGACCTTCCCACAGCCTTCTCTCTGCTGTGTCACTGAGTTTCCTGGCCGTAGCTACTTGGTTTGGTATACTTTTCATCTAATCCTAGTTGAGCCAGTAATACTTTTGTTGTAGCTTGGGACTAGACCGGCAAGAATGAGTGAGAGCCTGCAAAGGTTCACGAGTAACCTTCTACTGCAGAGAATATAAAAAGACATACTGTTGGGACTTCCCCAGCAGTCCAGTGGTTAAGACTCTGTGCTTCCAATATAGGGGGGAGGGGTTCAGTCCCTGGTGGGGGAACTAAGATCCCACATGCTGCATGTGGCCCAAAAAAAAAAAAAAAAAAAAGTCATACTGCTGAGCTTCCCTGAGCTAGCCTCATTTCTGTGTCTTTAAAATGTATTTGTGGCTTAAGTTTCTTGTATTTTGTTGAATACTTGTGTTCTTGCAATAAAATTCATTTGCTTCAGTAGCTCTGACTTGTATGTTTTTCTTACTCACAGTGAACACCAGCATGATCAAGGAAGCTGCGGCTCTGTCATGTGCACTGTGACCTGAACCGGGGCGGAGCACTAAGCTCTGGGGTCTGATGCATTAAGAACAGGAGCGGGTGGCAAGGGGATGGGGTCTCCAGGACATGCTAAAAGTTCCCCCCTTTTTAAAGCTTGCCCCCTTTGTTTAGGGACGTATTCCCTTTCATGTCAGTCACTCGGTCGTGTCCGACTCTGTGTGACCTCATGGACTAGCCCGCCAGGTTCCTCTGTCCGTGGGATTCTCCAGGCAAGCATACTGGAGTGGGTTGCCATTCCCTTCTCCAGGGGATCTTCCCAAGCCAGGGATGGAACCCTGGTCTCCTGCATTACAGGCAGATTCTTTACCATCCAAGCCACCTGGGAAGCCCAATCCCCTAAAGGTAGCAGGTAATCTAATACCTCCCTGTGAGAAGTGATACTTTTAGCCACTTCATGAAGGCCAGGAATGCATATTTAGGGATTGTCGAGAAATCTTCTCATACTCCCAAGGGCAAGGAGAGGTAGGATGACCAGCATGGTTTTATAGAAGATTAGTTCAGAAGTCAGTAGGACCAAACTAGAAGCAGCAAGCACACAATTAATTCCTGCTGAAGTCTGCATTAGCATCTCGGTCCCTTGTGCCTGAGACATCTTTTATTACGCCACACCACTAGGTCTTATAAAGACTTTGTAATAGAATTAAATTAGCTAAGTGGGTAGAATTTTTTGGCATTGTTTATTCTTTAAACATATGAACACACTTTCCAGTTCTAACTGGAATTAGACATGCAATGAACGAAAATTGCAGGTCTTACGTATAACTTACCATGGTTTAAACATCTCAGCAGGGACTTCCCCGGGTGGTCCAACGGCTGAGACTCCATGCTTCCAATGTAGGGGGCCCATGTTCGATCCGAGGTTGGGAAACTAGATTCCACATGCCACAACTAAGACCCGGTGCAGCCAAATTAATAAATATTTTAAAAAAACCAACCATTTTCCCCGCACACAGCCTTACTGTGGTCAGTAACCCCCTCCCCAACCGCACAGGAAAAGAGAGTTAAGAGTGGCAGTCTCTGCTGCCCATAGATCTTCAGGGTGGCTGGGTGTCATAAAGATCTTGGGCTGAAGGTGGCAGCAATTCTGTTCTTGCCACTCAGTCTAGAGGGCCCCAAGCTTCCATGTCTCATTTCCTGCCCGCGAGGTTCGTCAGGATGCAGAGCTCAGATCACTTCTGTTTTGCTCTAACTGCAGCTGGAGCTTTATATCCCTTTTATTATCCTCTCCTGCTACAGTACGAGTCTCACGCAAGACTGTAAGCCGTCTCCCATTGGCCCTATTTCAGGTCAGTGGGTATGGTTTTACCTGAGGCATTTGCATTTAGACTGCCAAACACCGTTAAATCCCACTACCAATCTGATCTTAAGTGACACGCCAAGCCTCAGGAGCGCTTTCCCTGGAGGCGAGCCCAGGGCAGGGGTGGGCGGGGCCGTGAGCCGTACTGGCACCTGCACAGGCAGCGCCCTCCTGAGCAGATGGTTGCTAGTGCACAGGCGCAATATGGAGGCGGAGCTAGGGCTGAAGAGGCGGGAGAAGAGGGTTGGGGAAGGGTGGAGCTAATGGGCACCAGGAGGCGGGATCAGAAACGAGGGGCGGGGCCTAGAGTTCCCCAAGCGGGTGGTGGGTGAAAGGGCAGAGGCCAGGGCCCGGGGGAGGATCCCAGGATTCTGCGTCTTGACAGCATGCGGGCGAGGTCCGCTGCACTTGGAGCAGAGGAGTCAGCCAGGTGCGCACCCTCCCTGCCGAGCCCGCCCCTCACTTGTCCTTCTGAGTTCCTTGGCTTGCGTGAGGTTCTTGAACACATTTCCTTGGTTATTCATGCGTCTCTCAGACAGATTATTGGCTCCTACGCTGCCGATGTTGCCTACAACATTAATGGGAAAGCCCCAAATACTAGCCAGCATAATCCAGAGCAGCATGTTCAAAGAGTGCACCGTGACCAGGGAATGTAAGGAAGATTGAATGCTAAGAAATCTCTTAATTTTCTATATTAAAAGACTAAAAGAGAATAATCATCTGCTCATCTGCATCAGCTTTGAAAAGATAAAAATGAAGGGTTATCTGATGTTACCAGAGGCATTTGCTTTTAGTCTATTATGTTTTTCTTAACTGTGATCTGGAAAATGCTGTTGGTTCTGTGGTCAAACGCCTTTGAGAATGTTGCATAATATTAACATCTATTGATAGTTCACAACTTGCCCTAGACTATTAAAGGTTTTCAGAACCCGAGAGTGAGGAAACCTGGTTACCTCGTTGGAGGAGCACCTTTTAACATCTACATCACAGATTTCTTATGTGGGCCCTGTGGAAGCCCTGGGGGATTGTTTTTGTTCTTGTTTCACACCTGTGCAGGCCTTGACTTTGCCACACCTACTGAACCAGAATCCCTAGGGGCAGAGTGCCCCAGGTTATGAATGACTAAAAGCATACAGAGTTTTGTGGAGCTGAGTTTAGGAACTACTATTCCAGGACAACACTCTCATGTTATAGGCGAGGAAATTAAGATCCTTGTAGGGAAATTGCTTGCCCAAGCGTGAGCACAGAGCAAATATTTGAACCATCTCCCCCTCCACTATAAATAACACCTGAGGTTCTTGATATTTCTCCCAGAAATCACGATTCCAGCTTGTGCTTCTTCCGGCCCGGCATTTCGCATGATGTACCCTGCCTGTACGGAGAAGGCAATGGCACCCCACTCCAGTACTCAGGCCTGGAAAATCCCATGGATGGAGAAGCCTGGTAGGCTACAGTCCATGGGGTCGCTGAGGGTTGGACATGACTGAGTGACTTCATTTTCACTTTTCACTTTCATGCATTGGTCAAGGAAATGGCAACCCACTCCAGTATTCTTGCCTGGAGAATCCCAGGGATGGGGGAGCCTCGTGGGCTTCCGTCTGTGTGGTTGCACAGAGTTGGACATGACTGAAATGACTTAGCACCCTGCCTATAAGTTAAATAAGCACGGTGACAATAAACAGCCTTGACATACTCCTTTCCCAATCTTGAACCAATCTGTCGTTCCATGTCTGGTTCTAACTGTTGCTTCTTGACCTGCATACAGATTTCTCAAGAGGCAGGTCAGGTGGTCTGGTATTCCCATCTCTTGAAGAATTTTCCACATTTTGTCATGATCCACACAGTGAAAGGCGTTGGTGTTTTAATGGAACTCTCCTGCCTTTTTGATGATCCAACAGTTGTTGGCAATTTGATGTCTAGTCCCTCTGCCTTTTCTAAATCCAGCTTGAACTTCTGGATGTTCATTGTTCACGTATTGTTGAAGCCTGGCTTGGAGAATCTTGAGCATTACTTGGCTAGTGTGTGAGATGAGTGCAGTTGTGCAGTACTTTGAACATTCTTTGGCATTACTTTTCTTTGGGATTGGAATGAAACTGACCCTTTCCAGTCCTGTGGCCACTGCTGAGTTTCCAAATGTGCTGGCATATTGAGTGCAGCACTTTCACAGCATCATCTTTCAGGATTTGAGACAGCTCAGCTGGAATTCCATCACCTCCACTAGCTTTGTTCATAATGATGCTTCCTAAGGTCCACTTGACTTCGCATTCTAGCACATCTGGCTCTAGATGAGTGGTCACACCATCGTGGTTATCTGGGTCATTAAGCTCTGTTTGTATAGTTCTTCTGTGTATTCTAGCCACTGTTTCTTAATATCTTCTGCTTCTGTTAGGTCCATAGCATTTCAGTCCTTTATGGTTCCCTTGGTATCTCTAATTTTCTTGAAGAGACCTCTACTCTTTCCCATTCCATTGTTTTCTATTGTAACTATGTGCTGATTCCTTATAGTCATCTCTTTCTGAGTCTCTTTCAGTCTCTTTCTCTCTTTATACACACTCAGACACACACACACTCACACACACACAGATACACACACACGAAACTTAGTGCATCCTATTAGTTTTCTTGCTATAGGGGACCCTGACTAATACAAATGTTGTATTTTATATTTCTTTTGAAATAGACAAGTGCCTTTTATTTTGGCCTTAAATATTTAGCTGAATATAATGTTGTATCAATTATCTAATTAAAGTTCATTCCTAGTCTTCATTTATAAGATATTTACAAATCTTTCCTTATATTTATATTGTTCCTCATGTCCTCATGAATGATATGCAAGTGTCTGTTTTCATGCATTCTGAATGTTAGATTTTCCAACCTTCAATCAGAAATCTTATCATGAAAAATGTTTTAATTTATCTTGTCAGAGTGTTTGAATAAAATTTAGATGAATATTTTATCAAATGATGAACAGTCATTTGTAATGTATTTTATGGATTGCCTGATGAGGTCTTTTCTTATTTGGCAGTTGAGGAGTCTCCTTCCAGTGAACAGGCAGCACTTGATAAAGTGGATCTCGGCCTTAAAAGAAGACTGAATGGTACAAAAATGTTGATGGAACTCAAATTTTCAGTATTGTATCATCTCAGCCTGTAGATTTTAATTCTCACTTCACAAGCCAATGTTCCAAACTCAGTGAAAACCATTAAAATCACTTTCATCCTCATGTGAATTTGTTAACTAATGTTATAAAACTTGTTTTTATTAAAAATGGTGTGCAACGAACAAGATTTTCAAGTTGTACAATCTTAAAAAGGTATTCTGGATGAGTCAAAAACTTATAAGATTAAAAATGTAAAGAAAATCTGTGAGAGATGATTGTGGTGTTTCCTTTGTCTTGGTTCAGTGTCAAATTGAATATAATAATCACAGACATCCATTTGGTTAATTAGAATGTCAACAATTACATTTGTCCAGAAATGATAATTCAAGGCAGTAAAAAATATTTCATATT
>SJYC01112456.1:0-31508 GCA_006408675.1 Madoqua kirkii | reverse complement strand
ATATTTATGAGCCCTTCATAGACTCCCGGTTGCCTAACGTCGCTTTAGGACACAGTTGTGCGTCAAGGGTGCATATGGAGGGGTGCGGTTGTGGAAGTCCCTGTGGTTAGTTCGCATTCACTATGAGCCCAGGGCCCTTGCAGGGAGCTGGAAAAGTCTCTATGGTTCTTTGTAGCATAACTGTGAGCTCTGCTGGGCCCCACTGGGGCATGTCTGAGGTGGAGATGAGAGATCAGCTTGAATCTTTTTCAGCTAAATCATGCCCCGTTGCTCAAACCATGCTCTCTGTTTAGCAGATGAAGTGGACAGGCCAGCAGGACTTCAGAAGACAGGAGGCCTACAGGCCACCCATGCTCTTGAGCAGCTGACTCCAGACTGCCTGCTTCCCTGACCCTGTCAGGCTTGATAATGCTCCAAAATGGCTCACAAAACTGAGGAAAGTGCTGTGTTTGGACTTACTTTTATTATAGAACATACAAATCATACTAGTCCAAAGAAGAGATAATGGTGAATGAGAGGTATTTCTAAGGAGAACTGTGACATGATTAACACCCTGGAAAGTGAAATGGATGGAGACTGGTGGCATACCTCCAAGGCAGGAGAATTCAAGTGAAAGTGAAGTCTGACGCTTTGCAACCCTGTGCAATGTAACCATGCTCCTCCACCCATGGGATTCTCCAGCAAGAATACTGGAGCCAGTTGCCATTTCCTTCTCCAGAGAGCCTTCCCGACCTAGGGATCGAACAATTCAACCTCACATCAATGTGCAGGTTTGTTCTAAAAAGATATTTTTTCATCAGAGAAAAATGTTTGTTTCATAAGTATATGGATGAAGTTAAACACTTTGTATTATTGATTTAGAGAATACACTTGGAAGTTTTAATCTGCGAATAGAGTTTTTTCTATGGGAAGAACAGGACAGTACATTTAACGATTTTTTATTTTTCCCTAGCTGTGTGATCAGAACACTGCTGAGGGAGACTCTTGGCATTCTGCTCTGTATTCTGACAATTTAGCTTCTCTGTGTCACCAGCTTCTGCAAAGGAATAGGCTTTATGGGGAAAAGGAAATTATATACCAAACGTAAGTGACCATTGGAAGCAGAAGTCATTTTGAGCAGGACCATCAAATCCTGTTCAGCTGCAGAAAGGGAAACAGTGTTGCCTCTTCTTGGAATTCTTTTAGCAAAGACACCAACACAGCATTGCAAAGGAGATTAAAAAAAGAAATTATTCTTAGACTAAGAGAAAAATCTAGAATGTGAATTCATTTGAGGGGTAATTTGGGCCCTAGAAGGCAAGTTTTCTTTTTCAAAATTGTTAAGAACATAAATAACACCTTTAGCATATAACAGCTGCAGACTCCCATGCTGAGACTGAATGCATTATGCAGCTTTGGAGTGCAAATGCATGTTTATCAGAGATCAGTACAAAACCTGAGAAATGCTCCAAGCGCCAGACAGCTGGCAAGAGCCGGGAGAGAAGGGGTAAGAGTTCCTTTGGGAAGAAACTGATAACAAGTTGGTGGGGCTGCTGGGGATGCCTTGCATTAATATGCTCAACATTTGCTGTCATCTTTGCACTTTTCCAAGCTACCAACACGAACTGCCAATCAAATCAATGTTCTGTGCTCCTTTCATTTCACAGCATCTAGACTTTACGTAAGTGAAAAAATGTGAGATTACATAACAGTAGCATTTTAACTCAAAAGTCAATCATTGAAAATTTTTATAGAGAGCTTGTCTTCAGAGCTGAGAGCATGTTTTCAGATTCTGTAAAAGGCTTCGTTTGTTCCTGAGATTTAAACTACAATTGTAAGAAACAAAGACACTCACTCAGAAGCTTCAGTGCAAGCTTCCCCTCTGAGAAGGTCTTCCAGGACACAGGCAATAAGATAAAGCCCCAGTTTTTCCTGCCTTGCTCCTTCCTACTATTTCATCTTGAGCCTTGATAATACTGTGCAACTGTATTGATTACCCATTCTCTGTAAACACTCTTTTCCAGGAATTTTAACCATGGATTGCTGCAATGTAGAGAAAATGAAATTTTCGGTATCAGTTCAATGATGAGCATGGTAGTACTAAAGCCACTAGACATTATTCATGATTGAGAGCACTCTTTGTTGTTCCTAAAAAAACGTGTTTTTATGTTAAATAAAATGGGAGTATATAAAAGCAAATGAGCTGTTTTCTCATGATCTGATTTATTCCTACATTTTACAAAATCTTACTTATTAACTTGCTCATTTTGGGCAAAGTTCATACAGTCATAACTTTAGACCTATTTTGGTATATGTTATAAATATTTTCATAGGTTTGAAATTTGATGTTGGATAATTAATCATCACTTAACTGTTCATTAGAAAGTAAGAAGAACCACATGAACCATTGATGTCAAGCTTTCAGTTTCAGTCCCAAAACTGAGTAAGATCATTTCTATCTTTGGATGTGAACATTAGTTTTCCATGTGTATTCCATATCAACATTTTCTGACTCAAAATTCTTCATATTCCTCAGACGTTTATACACATTGCATTGTACATTTCCTTGCTTTTACTTGCTTTAGAGAATAGCCCTCCATCTGGCAAAACTGCATCACGATCTAGATCAAACATCATCTGTTCACTGTGGATTTCTTTCTCACCAACTTTATCTCCAACTTTAGTTTAACAACCAAACATTGTTACATTTGCAATTACAAGAGGAAAAGAACTCACATGCCCTTGCTCACTCCATGCCTCACTGTCTAATACAACACTATTCTTCTTATACCCGAGGCTCTTGAATTTCATGTGTTGGGTGACCCAGAGCGGAATCGGCAGAGGCAAAATATGAGCCGACAGAAAACAGAGCAAGCTTGTGTTCCTCATCTATGCAAGAAGCAGGCAACTTTAACCTGTCTAGCCAATTGCAGGTTTCTGAGTCTGCTTTGTATAAGAGCACTGTCTGTGGCTGAAGGGTAACACATAGACTTGTCTCTCTCTTTCTCTCCGGCGCTCAGCCCTGGGAGGTGAAGCTGGTCTGGTTATTTTTAAGACGATGAGAGAGCATTTCCTCTACTCTTCTCTTTGGACCACCTTGGACTCAGCAGGTAAAGCGATGGTCAGACTCGAAATGAAACTTTTAGATAGAAATGTGGGAAAGATAAACATGGTCTCTTAGTGCTTAAAATCCAGTCAAGACTATCTGAGTTTCGTGTACTTCTCTATTTACTTTGCTTGAAAGTCGCATCCCCTTCATAATACAATAACATGCTGATTTTCTTTGTTGGAGTGCCTTATCTTTATATCTCCCTCAAGGAAACACTTTTGGAGAAAAGTTGACTGGAAAGATAGCATTTGTGAATTTCCGTACCCTTTGGGCTGATATAGTCTACAAGTATTTGAGTTCGACCATTGTTTCCAACAAGCATTGCATTGTTACCATAATGCAATAATAACCCTGACAGGCGCTTGCCCTCATTTTGCGCTATACCCCTTGTCAGGTTACTGAGGTTGTACTGATTTTTATACCCCACTATGTAGCATAGTGGCTGACAGATACACATATAAACAAATGCAACTGGAATTGAAGTTGATTTATTGTACTTCAGCTCAAATGATCAAATTATAAATTCTTACGAATTACTTATTAAGTACATAAAGGAAGTGGAATATAATGTGTTCTTTATGCATTAAGATGATCTAGTTTCCTTCAAAAACTTACTTTTTTCACTAGTTTCCCACTGTATTTTCTTTCCTTTGTCCGCTTGTGACCAGCTGCAATTATTTGAAACATATGGATAAAATAAGATGTGCAGACTATTTCAGTAAATTCATTGAACAGAATGGCTGTCTTTGTACGAAGCGTGGTGTCTCATATGGCAGATGAACCCCTGACCTTGGCCTCATTAACACCAAGCTCTAATGAGCTGAGCTAATGGGCCCAGATTGTCACACCAGCAGGGATCAAATCTAATTTAATTCAGCTATTCCTTGTTTTCATAGAACTGATGTTTAAGAGTGAGATATTAAGCATGTACATTTTCCAAGATTTCTAACCCAGTCCATATTCAGGTTCTGGTAGTTGGGTCTATAAAGTGATCCTCAGCTTATTAATCATTTCATGGTTTGTTTGTTTGTTTTTTTTATTTCAAGTAGATTATGCCAGTAGCTGCTGGCATAAATGGTACTTCCAGGTAGATATAGTCCCATAACAGATTTGGCATTAGTTGGTCAGGTGCCAATAGATCAAGAAAAAGACCAGTCTTAGCAATATAGGAGAAAAACAGAAATTCCGATTTTGGTAGTATAATTAGCTTGAGAGAGCAAAACATAACAATTAGTGACTTTGACCCCTCTAAGCTGCAGCAAGCACTGAAATCTCGTGATCAAGTGTTCGTCTTATGCCACTCAAGCAATTTTTCAAAATGCATATATATGTGCATATATACACACGTGAGCGTGTGTGTATCAACAGAATTGTTCAAGTGGTGACAAATCATAGAAACCATCAAGCCAAAGATGGAAATAGGGCCCATGACAGGTGTCTGGAAGTTTATCTGTTGGCTGTTGTTGCTTTCATGCTGCAGCACAAACTTAAATACTTCCAATTGAAACTGTATGGTCCATAAAGTCTATAAAATATTTATTATCTGACCTGGTGACTCAGACAGTAAAGAATGTGCCTGAAATGTGAGAAGCTATCAAGACTTCCATGGTGGCTCAGCTGTAAAGAATCTGCCTGCAATGTGAGAGACCTGGGTTTGATCCCTGGGTTGGGAAAATCCCTTGGAGAAGGGAAAGGCTACTCACTCCAGTATTCTGACCTGGAGGATTCCATGGACTGTATAGTCCATAAGAGTTGAACATGATAAGTGCATTTCATTTCACTTTGAAATGTGAGAGCCCCAGGTTTGATCCCTGGGTGGGGAAAACCCCCTGGAGAAGGACATGGTTACCACTTCCAATACTTTTGCCTGGAGAATTCCATGCAGAGAGGAGCCTGGTGAGCTACAGTCCATGGGTTCACAAAGTGTAAGACATGATCGAACAACTGACAGTTTACAGGAAAAGTTTGCCTAATGAGAACTTTTAATACCCTTTCAAGGATCACATGCTATTCATGGGGTTCTCAAGGCAAGAATTTGGAGGTAGTTTGCCGTTCCCTTCTCCAGTGGGCCACGTTTTGACAGAACTCCCCACCGTGACCCATCCCCCCTGGGTGATTCTACATGACACGGCTCATAGGCTCATTGCGGTACACAAAGCTGTAATCTGTGTGATCATTTTGGTTAGTTTTCTGTGACTGTGGTTTTCATTCTGTCTGCCTTCTGATGGATGAGGATAAGAGGCTTGTGCAAGCTTCCTGATTGGAGGGACTAACTGTGGAGAAAACTGGGTCTTGCTCTGGTGGTAATACTCAATAAATGTCACCCTGATTATTTAACTTATATGCAGAGTACATTATGTAAAATGCCAGGCTAAATGAATCATAAGGTGGAATCAAGATTGCCTGGAGAAATATCAGTAACTTCAGATGCTGAGATAACACCAGGCTAATGGTGGAACGTGAAGAGGAACTAAAGAGCCTCTTGATGAAAATGAAAGAGAAGAATGAAAAAGCTGGCTTAAAACTCAGTATTCAGAAACTAAGATCATGGCATCCAGTCCTATCACTTCATGGCAAATAGATGGGGAAACAGTGGAAACAGTGACAAACCTCATTTTATTGGGCTCCAAAATTGCTGTCAACAGTGACTGCAGCCATCAAATTTAAAAGGCGCTTGCTCTTTGGAAGAAATGCTATGAAAAGCCTAAGCAGCATATTAAAAAGCAGAGACATAATTTTGCTGATCAAGGTCCCTATTGTCAAAGCTATGGTTTTTCCAGTAGTCTTGTATGGTTGTGAGAGCTGGACCATAAAGAAGGTTGAGCGCTGAAGAACTGGTGCTTTTGAACTCTCGTGTTGGAGAAGACTCTCGAGAGTCCCTTGGACTGCAAGGAGATCAAACCAGTCAATCCCAAAGGAAATCAACCCTGAATACTCACAGGAAGGACTGATGCTGAAGTGAAAGCTTTAATACTTTGGCCACCTGATGCAAACAGCCAACTCATTGGCAAAGACTCTGAGGCTGGGAAAGATTGAGGGCAGGAGGGAAAGGGGATGACACAAGATGAGATGGCTGACTGTCATCATCGACTCAACGGACATAGGTTGGAGTAAACTCCAGGAGATAGTGAAGGACAGGGAAGCCTGACATGCTTCAGTCTTTGGGACTGCAGACCGAGCGACTGAACATTAGCAAGAGCATAAATCACAGCCTTGTCCTGGACAAAGGCTTGCATAACTCAGTGAAGTTATGGGCCATGCAATGTAGGCCACCCAAGACAGAGAAGTCATAGTGAAGAGTTCTGACAATATGGGGTTCACTGGAGAAGGAAAGGCCACCCACTCCAGTATTCCTACCCACGAGAAGTATGAAAAGCCAACAGATGTGACACTAGAGGGTGCGCCCCACATGTTGGAAGGTGTCCAATATGCTACCGAGAAACAGAAGAGGGTGATTGCCAATAGTGCCAGAAAGATGAAGAGGCTATGGAGGCCAAGGAGGAAATAGTGCTCAGTTTTGATGTGTCTGGTGGTGAAAGTAAAGCCCGATACTGAAAAGAACAATATTGCATAGGAACTTGGAATGATAGTTTCATGAATCAAGGTAAACTGGACATGGTCAAGCAGGAAAAGCCAAGACTGAACATTAACATCCTGGGAATCAGAGCATTAAAATGGGCAAATAATGGGAATAGGAGGATTTAATTCAGATGACCATTATATTTCCTACCTTGGGCAAGAATCCTTTGGAGGAAATGGAGTATTCCTCATATTCAACAAGAGTCTGAAATCCAGTCCTTGGGTACAATCTCAAAAATGATGCCATGAACTCTGTTCATTTCCCAGGCAAACTAGTCAATATCACATTAATCCAAGTCTATGCCCCAACCACTGAAGAAGCTAAAGTTGGCAGATTCTATGAAAACTTACAGGACCTTCTAGAACTAACACCATAAAGAGATGTCTTTTTCATCATAGTGGATTAGAATACAAAAGTAGAAAGTCAAGAGATACTGGGAATAACAGGCCAGTTTGGCCTTGAGTACAAAATGAAGCAAGGTAAAGGCTAAAAGTGTTTTGTATGAACATTAACATCCTGGGAATCAGAGCATTAAAATGGGCAAATAATGGGAATAGGAGGATTTAATTCAGATGCCCATTATATTTCCTACCTTGGGCAAGAATCCTTTGGAGGAAATGGAGTATTCCTCATATTCAACAAGAGTCTGAAATCCAGTCCTTGGGTACAATCTCAAAAATGATGCCATGAACTCTGTTCATTTCCCAGGCAAACTAGTCAATATCACATTAATCCAAGTCTATGCCCCAACCACTGAAGAAGCTAAAGTTGGCAGATTCTATGAAAACTTACAGGACCTTCTAGAACTAACACCATAAAGAGATGTCTTTTTCATCATAGTGGATTAGAATACAAAAGTAGAAAGTCAAGAGATACTGGGAATAACAGGCCAGTTTGGCCTTGAGTACAAAATGAAGCAAGGTAAAGGCTAAAAGTGTTTTGTTAAGAGAACAGACTAGTCATACCAAACACGCTTTTCCAGAAACTGAAGTGGGTTTAAAATGGAAATTGGATTATGTTTTCTGCAGGAAAAGATGGAAAAGCTCTATAAAGATGGTAAAAACAAGACCTGGAGATGACTATGGCTCAGATTATGAGCTCATTATTGCAAAATTCAAGCTTAAATTAAAGAAAGTAAGGAATACCATATGGCCATTCAGATATGACCTAAGTCAAATCCATTATGAGTATACACTGGTAATGATGAATAGATTCAAGGAGTTAGATCTGGTAGACAGAGTGCCTGAAAAGCTATGATTTTCAGGGCTTCATCACATGGTACAGGAGGTAGTGACCAAAGCAATCCCAAAGGAAAAAAAAAATGCAAAAAGGCAAAGTCTGGCAAGATGTTACGGATAACTTAGGAAAGAAGAAAAGTGAAAGGCAGGAGAGAAAGGGAAAGATATATACCCAACTGAATGCAGAGCTCCAAAGAATATTAAGGAGAGATAAGAAGGCTTTCTTAAAATAAAAATGCAAAGAAATAGAGGAAAACAATATAATGAAATAGAGTAGAGATAACTTCAAGAAAATTATAAATATCAAGGGAGATATCTTGGGAAAATGGGCCCAATAAAGGACAGAAATAGTAAGGACCTCACAGAAGCAGAAGAGATGAAGAAGAGGTGTCAAGAATACAGAGAACTACACATAAAAGTCTAAATGAAGCAGATAGCTGTGGTGGTGCGGCCACTCACCCACGGAAGGGCATCCTGGGGTTGAAGTCAAGTGGGCCTTAGGAAGCATTGTTACCAAGTAAGCTAGTGGAGTGAAAAAGTTGGCTTAAAGCTCAACATTCAGAAAACCAAGATCATGTCATCCGGTCCCATCACTTCATGGCAAATAGATGGGGAAACAGTGGAAACAGTGGCTGACTTTATTTTTCTGGGCTCCAAAATCACTGCAGATGGTGATTGCAGCCATGAAACTAAAAGATGAAGGAAAGTTATGGCCAACCTAGACACCATATTAAAAAGCAGAGACATTACTTTGCCAACAAAGGTCCATCTAGTCAAAGCTATAGTTTTTCAAGTGGTCATGTATGGATGTGAGAGTCGGCCTATAAAGAAAGCTGAGCACTGAGGAATTGATGCTTTTGAATGTGGTGTTAGAGAAGTCTCTTGAGAGTCCCTTGGGATTGCAAGGAGATCCAACCAGTCCATCCTAATGGAGACCAGTCCTGGGTGTTCATTGGCAGGACTGATGTTGAAGCTGAAACTCCAATACTTTGGCCACCTGACTGAAAAAGCTGACTCACTGGAAAAGACCTTGATGCTGGGAAAGATTGAGGGCAGGAGGAGAAGAGGACCACAGAGGATGAGATGGTTGGATGACATCACCCACTCAATGCACACAGGTTTGGGTGGACTCTGGGAGTTGGCGATGGACAGGGAAGCCTGGTGTGCTGCAGTTCATGGTGTCGCAAAGAGTTGGACATGACTGAGCAACTGAATTAAACTGAACTGAGCTGAAGCTAGTGAGATTAATGGAATTCCAGCTGGATTTTTAAAAATTTAAAGGATGATGCTGTTAAAGTGCTACACTCAATATGTCAGCACTGCACTCAAATTTGGAAAACTCAATAGTGACTACATGACTGGAAAAGGTCAGTTTTCAATCCAATCCCAAATAACTGTATATAGTCACCCAGCTTATTTAACTTATATGCAGTGGTTTGGGTGGACTCTGGGAGTTGGCGATGGACAGGGAAGCCTGGTGTGCTGCAGTTCATGGTGTCGCAAAGAGTTGGACATGACTGAGCAACTGAATTAAACTGAACTGAGCTGAAGCTAGTGAGATTAATGGAATTCCAGCTGGATTTTTAAAAATTTAAAGGATGATGCTGTTAAAGTGCTACACTCAATATGTCAGCACTGCACTCAAATTTGGAAAACTCAATAGTGACTACATGACTGGAAAAGGTCAGTTTTCAATCCAATCCCAAATAACTGTATATAGTCACCCAGCTTATTTAACTTATATGCAGAGTACATCATGCAAAATGCCAAGCTGGATGAATCACAAGCTGGGATCAAGACTGCCAGGATAAATATCAGCAATCTCAGATATGCAGATAATGCCACTCTAATAGCAGAAAGTGAAGAGGAACTAAAGAGCCTCTTGATGAGAGTGAAAGAGGAGAGTGAAAAAGCTGGCTGAAAACTCAACATTAAAACAACTAAGATCATGGCATCCATTCTCATTAGTTTTTTTGCAAATAGAATTGAAAAAATATAGAAGGAGTGACAGATTTATTTTCTTGAGCTCCAGAATTACTGTGGATGCAGTCATGAAATTAAAAGACACTTGCTCCTTGAAAGGAAAGCTCTGACAAAACTATCTAGCATATTAAAAAGCAGACAACACTTGGCCAACAAATGGCCACATAATCAAACTAAGGCTTTTCCAGTAGTCATCTACAGATATGAGAGTTGGACCACAAGGGAGGCTGAGAGCTGAGGAACTGATGCTCTTGAATTGTCATGCTGAGAACCTGATTCTGGGAAAGACTGAGAGCAAAAGATGAAGGGCACTGCAGAGGATGAGGTGGTTAGATAGCATCTTTGACTCAGCAAGCTCCAGGAGACAGTGGAGGGCAGAGGAGCCTGATGTGATACAGGCCGGGGGGTTGCAAGAGGCAGACAGAAACTGGAGACTATAAAGCAACCAGAAACTTCTAATAGTCATCTAATAGATCTTAGCTGTCTGAAAATTTGACTTTCATTAGACTGACTTATTTTATCCTTGTAATGAGACGTGCTTAGAGATGTGATCCCAGCCCCTCTGTGCCTGTCTCTGTCCCTTCTAGGTTGAGAATCATTTGACTTCTTTTAATCTTAATTACTTTAGCTATAAATATCTGCCATTGTGTGCTGTAGTCTCTAAAATATTTTCTGCACTCTTAAATTGGCCATTTTGGTTTTGAAAATTTGAAACAAAATTCTTTAATTGCCTTTTTTATTTTTTTTTACTTTATTTTACTTTAAAGCACAGTATTGGCTTTGGCATACATTGACATGAATTCACCACGGGTGAGCATGAGCTGTCACCTCCCACCTCCCACCCCACGTCATCCCTCTGGAAATTAAGGAAACAATCCCATTCACCATTGCAATGAAAAGAATAAAATACTTAGGAACGTATCTACCTAAAGAAACTAAAGACTTATTATGTGAGGTGAGGTGAAGTCGCTCAGTCATGTCCGACTCTTTGGGACCCTGTGGACTGTAACCTACTAGGCTTCTCCGTCCACGGGATTCTCCAGGCAAGAATACTGGAGTGGATTGCCATTTCCTTCTCCAAAAAGACTTATTATAGAAAACTATAAAACACTGATGAAAGAAATCAAAGAGGACACTAATAGATGGAGAAATATACCATGTTCATGGATCAGAAGAATCAATATAGTGAAAATGAGTATACTACCCAAAGCAATCTACAGATTCAATGCAATCCCTATCAAGTTACCAGCAGTATTTTTCACAGAACTAGAACAAATAATCTCAAGATTTGTATGGAAGTACAAAAAATCCCGAATAGCAAAAGCAATCTTGAGAAAGAAGAATGGAACTGGAGGAATCAATTTGCCTGACTTCAGGCTCTACTACAAAGCCACAGTCATCAAGACAGTGTGATACTGGCACAAAGACAGAAATATAGATCAATGGAACAAAATTGAAAGCCCAGAGATAAATCTACACACATACAGACACCTTATCTTTGACAAAGGAGGCAAGAATATACAATGGAGTAAAGACAATCTCTTTAACAAGTGGTGCTGGGAAAACTGGTCAACCACTTGTAAAAGAATTAAACTAGATCACTTTCTAACATCACACACAAAAATAAACTCAAAATGGATTAAAGATCTAAACATAAGACCAGAAACTATAAAACTCCTAGAAGAGAACATAGGCAAAACACTCTCCGACATAAACCACAGCAGGATCCTCTATGATCCACTTCCCAGAATATTGGAATTAAAAGCAAAAATTAAAAAATGCGATCTAATTAAAATTAAAAGCTTCTGCACAACAAAGGAAACTATAAGCAAGGTGAAAGACAGCCTTCGGAATGGGAGAAAATAATAGTAAATGAAGCAACTGACAAACAACTAATCTCAAAAATATACAAGCAAATTATGCAGCTCAATTCCAGAAAAATAAACGACCCAATCAAAAAAATGGGCCAACAAACTAAACAGACATTTCTCCAAAGAAGACACATGGATGGTACTGAAGTCTCTTAACTTTTGCTTTACTGCTTTTGATTTCTTCTTTGAATCTGAATGAGATCTTTTCTGGATAGAATAATTTTGGTTTGTTTGTTTTTCCTTTCATAACTTAAGGTATATCCTGCCACTCCCTTTTGGCCTGAAGAATTTCTGTTGAAGTCTAAGCTATTAGACTTATGAGATCCCCTTGTATGAAACTTGCTGCTTTTCTCTTGCTGCTTTTTAAATCTGTTCTTTGTATTTAGTTGTTGTTAGTTTGATTAATATGTGTCTTGGCATGTTTCTCCTTAGGTTTATCCTGTATGAGACTCTCTTGGCTTTCATGAATTGGGTGGCCAATTCCTTTCCCATTTTAGGGAAGTTTTGATTATAATCTGTTCAAATATTTCTCATACCCTTTGCTTTTGTCTTCTTCTTCTCAGACCCCTATGATTTAAATGCTGTGTTTAATGCTATCCCAGAGGTCTCTGAGACTGTTCTCATTTCTTTTCATTCTTTTTTTTTTCTGCTCTGCTTCATTTATTTCCACCATTCTATCTTCTAGCTCACTTGTCTGCTCTTCTGCCTCAGTTATTCTGCTAGTGGTACCCTCTAGTGTATTTTTAATCTCAATTATTGTGTTATTCATTGCAGATTGCCTATTCTTTAGTTCTTCTAGGTCCTTGTTAAATATTTCTTATATATCTTGATCCATGCCTCCAGTCTATTTAACCTGCCCCTCCAGTCTATTTATCTGTGCCTCCATTTTATTTTCAAGATTTTGGATCACCTTTACTATCATTACTCTGAATCATTTTTCAGGTAGACTGTCTATTTCCTCTTCATTTGTTTAATCTTGAGGGTTTTTACCAAGTTCCTTCATCTGCTACATATTTCTCTGTCTTTTCCTTTGTTTAATTCACTGTGTTTGGAGTTTCCTTTCTATAGGCTGGAGGGTCATAGTTCCTCCTAACTGTGGAGTCTGCCCACCATGGGTGGGCTGGACCAGTGCCTTGTGAAGGTTTCCTATTGGGGTGACTTGTACCTGTGTTCTGGTGGATAGAACTGGATTTTGTATCTCTGAGGGGCAGTGCTATATCCCCTAGTGCGTTTTGGGGTGTCTATGGGTTTGGCATGTCCTTAGGCAGCCTGTCTCCTAATGTTCAGAGTTGTGCTCCTATTTTGCTGAAATATGGGTGTGTGGAACCCATCACTGGAACTTGCTGGCCTTTCAGGGGGTTTGGTCTTAGTGTTGACATGGAGGCCCTCAGGAGAGCTCCTATCAACTAATGATCCATGGGGTTGGGATTTCTCTGGTGGTTCAATGTCCTGGATCAGATTTCCCATCTCATAGGTTCAGGCTTGATCCCTTACTGTAGCACCAAAACTTCACAGGTCACACAGCACAGAAGACAAAACCCTAAGACCATTGGTGAAAACAATGCTCAACATCCCAGAACACTCAAAGAAACTCACACCAAAAGTCCTCTGATATTTCTGGAAAGTTCTCTGAGCCTGTTGTGGGCAGTGTGGGGTCAGCTCAATCTCAGATCTGGCCTTACTCCATCCAGTACTTGGAGTATTAGGTGCACTCCCAAAGTACACAGCTGTCCCCAAAGTCCACAGTCTCAGGCTAACTGTGGGGATTAAATCTGCTGCAGCTGCAGCTTCAGGAGCTAATTGTCCTTCTCTTCGTCAGTCACACAGCTCCTTTGGTTTAGAGCCTGCCTCTTCCTATAGGCCACCCTTGGATTTCTGTTACCTTCCCAGACATGAGGGGCAAACACCAAGGCTTATTAGAGCTCACGTGCACACTCAGGTGGGGGAGACAGAGGGGCATGGCATCCACAGGTGGGGTGTACCAGGGCGTGCTCATGGCAGTAGAGGCTCCGCAGATGTTGTTACAGACTGCAGCAGGTTATGCGCTCTTCCAGAGGAAATGGCCCCAGATTGTGCATCTCCAGGAAGACCAAGCTGGTTAGGCCTCCATCAAGGCATGGGCAGTAACCTGTACCTGTTCACAGCCTGGTGGCAACTGCCACATCTGGGGGTAGGATCACAGTGGTGGCATTTTGTCTGCTGCCTCAGGCACTCTCCTTGGCTTCGGCAGTGGCTAGTGGCTTATGCTTCCCTCTGGATAGTGTTAGGTAAAGATGACCAGGACCCCAAAAGAGTGTCTAACAGGCTTTAATGAGGAAGTGCTCCCAGGCGGGGTTCCCAGACCCAAAGGAGGCAGGTCCAGGAAGTCTACACCTGGATCGTGTTAGAAGTTTGTTTATATATGCATGCTGTGAGGGATAGGTAGGTTAATGGACGGGGGGGTTGGATAGGTTGCCCGGTGTCGAGGGCTGATAGGTCCTTCTACATGGTGGAGGTGGGGCGTCTTTAGCTGGTGAACTGTGCTGTCACTGGTCCCCAGATCCGGGAGGCTCCCTCCATTAGGGGGTAGGGATATCCACCGCCAGTGGGGGAGAGGAGCGGCGGCTCATCATGGCAACCGGTGAAGTGTGCTGTCATTGGTCCCCAGGATCTGGGAGGATCCTTCCATTAGGGACCTTCTCGCAGGTGGGAGGGAGAGGAGGGGTGGCCCATCATGGCCCCCGGGGTCCGACCTTACAGATAGTAAACTACAGTCAAGTCTAATTCCACCACTGGTGCTCCTGTTGGTTTGCACGTTTTGGCAGTTTCTGGGGCACACAGCCACCGTCTTTGAGAGAGTAGGCACTTTGGTGAGAATAAGCACTCTTGTCTTGTTCCTGATCGTAGAGGGAATGATTTCAGGTTCTCACCACTGAGAATGACGTTTGCTGTTGGTTTGCTGTATGTGGCCTCTGTTATGTTAAGGTAGGTTCCTTCTATGCCCATTGTGCAAAGAATCTTATCAAAAGCTTTTTCTGCATCTATTGAAATTATCATGTTTTTTATCTTTCAGTTTCTTAATATGATGTAGCACATTGATTGATTTGCATATATTGAAGAATACTTGCATCTCTGGGATAAAATCACCTTGATCATAGTATATGATCTTTTTAATGTGTTGTTGAATACTGTTTGCTAAAATTTTGTTGAGAATTTTTGGATCTTTACTCATCAGTGATACTGACCTATAATTTTCTTTTTTTGTGATGCCTTTGGTTTCAGTATGAGGGTGATGGTGGCCTCATAGAATGAGTTTGGAAGTGTTCCTTTCTCTGCAATTTTTTGGAAGAGTTTCAGTCTTGGAAGGTTGAACTTTTCTAACAATCTGTCCATTTCCAATGGCATTCTTCAGACAACTACAACAAGAAATTTCACGATTCATATGGAAACACAAAAGACCCAGAATAACCAAAGCAATCATGAGAAAGAAGAATGGAGTTGGAGGAATCAACTTACCTGATTTCAGACTATATTATAGAACTACATACAGTCATCAAGCAAGTTTGGGACTGGCCTAAAACAGTAATAAAGACCAATGGAACAAGAAAGAAAGCCCAGAGATAAACCCGTGTACCTGTAATGACTTTATTTTTGACAAAGGAAAAAGATAGTCTCTTCAATAATTGCTGCTGGAAAATCTGGACAACTACGTGTAAAAGAATGAAATTAGAACACTTCCTAACACCATACACAAAAATAAACTCAAAATTGATAAGAGATCTAAATGTAAGACCCAAAACTATAAAACTCTTAGGAGAAAACATAGGCAGAACACTGTATGACATAAATTACAGCAAGATCCTCTATGACTCACCTCCTAGAATAATGGAAATAAAAATAAAATAAGCAAGTGGGACCTAATTAAGCTTAAAAGTTTTTGCACAGTGAAGGAAAGTATAAACAAGCTAAAAAGACAACCCTCAGGATGGGAGAAAATAATAGCAAAATAAACAACTGACAAAGGATTATCTCCAAAATATACAAGCAGCTCATACAATTCAATACCAGAAAAACAAACAACCCAATCAAAAAGTGGCCAAAGACCTAAACAGACATATCTCATGACTCATAAGAAGTGACGTTGCTCGGTCGTGTGCGACTCCTTACGATCCCATGAATTGTAAGTCCACCAGGCTCCTCTGTCCATGGATCTTCCAGGCAAGAGTACTGGAGTGGGTTGCTATTTCCTTCTCCAGGGGATCTTCCCAACCAGGGGATGAAACCCAGGTCTCCCACATTGCAGGCAGATGTTTTACCCTCTGAGCCACCAGGAAAGCCCAAAGAAGACATAAAATGGCTAAGAAACATATGAAAAGATGTTAAACATCACTCATTATTAGAGAAAAGCAAATCAAAACCACAATGAGACATCACACCAGTCAGAATGGCCATCATCAAAAAAATCCACAAACAACAAGTGCAGCAGAGGATGGGAGAAAAGAAGAGAACCCTCTTGCACTTCTGGTGGGAATATAAATTGATACAACACTATGGAAGACAGTATATATAGACTCCTTAAAAACTAGAAATAAAACCACCATACGACCCAGCAATACCATTTCTAAGCATATGCCCTGAGGAAACCAGAACTGAAAAAGATACACGTACTTCAGTGTTCATGGCAACACCATGTACAATAGCTAGAACATGGAAGCAATCTAGATGTCCATCAACAGATGAAATGATAAAGAAGCTGTGGTACATATATACAATGGCATACTACTCAGCCATAGAGAGGAACATATCTGACTCAGTTCTAATGAGGTAGATAAACCTAGAGCCTATTACATAGAGTGAAGTCAGAAAAACAGTATCACATATTAACACATATATATGCAATCTGGAAAGATGGTACTGATGAACCTATTTGCAAGGCAGCAATGGAGATGGAGACATAGATAACAGACTTATGGACAGGGCAGGGGGCAGGAGGAAGGAGAGGGTGAGATGAATCGAGAGAGTACCATGGAAGCATATTCACTACCATATGTAAAATAGATAGGCAACAAAAATTTGCTGTATGATTGAGGGAACTGAAACTTGGGCTTTGTAACAACCTGCAGGGGTGGGTAAGGGTGGAAGAGAGGTTCAAAAGGGAGGGGACATATGTATACCTATGGCTAATTCATGTTGATGTATAGTGGAAATCAAACAAATATTGTAAAGCAACCATCCTTCAATTAAATATATATATTATAATACATATATATATATATTTTTAAGCCTAGGGAGATTCGAGTAAGACAGGGAGACTGCCAGCCTCCCCACATATACATTAAAAACTTATCAAGATATGGAACCACTCCTACAGAGCAATCTCTAGGCTACAGCAGCAGTCCCCAGGCCTCCAGGGGGACAGGCTAAGCTCCATGAAATGAGGTAGGAGAGAGGACAGAGACATCAAAAAGGAAAAGAGAACTTCTGGGCAGGAGCTTGTGCCCCAAGGGAGGGAGAGGGTCCTGAAACAGGAGTTCCCAAGCATAGGTAAGCTCCCTCACAGGCAGGCCCGAGGGGGAGCTGCAGAATCTCGGAAAACCAGGCAAAGCAGAGACTTGGCAGAAAACAGACAAAACTACAATTCTCAGCCTGTTAAGAGCTCATGGACTGTGGGCCCAATCAGACTGCAGGCTGCGGTAATAGAGTGAGGAGGCGTACAAGCCTAGCCAGCGCACACGACCCTCGCAGCACAGCTGAAGGAAGGGTTGGAACACATAAGCTCCGCAAGAAAGAGGGCAGGCGGTGAGAGGAAACAAGTGCACACAAACCTCACGACGCAGACGCAGAGGGTGGGCAGAGGGAGCCGAAACAAGTCCTCCTTAGCTGCAGGACGCAGAGGCCAGGCCTGGGAACCTGAAACGAGTGCACACTAGCCCCGAGACGCAGAGGGCGGGCCCCAGAAGCCGCGACAAGCGCCACAAGCCCCAAGACACAGAGAGAAGGGGGAGCCCACAGAAGTCTCTGCCACGCAGAGGGCAGGAAGAGGTCCACACACGCCCCCACCTGGCAAGCTTCAGCCAGCGGCGCAGGGCGGAGAAGCACGGGCCGGGATCACAGGCACAAGTCGGGGGCTGGCGGCAGTGAAGATAGGAGGAGAGGGCCACTTTGAGGGGCTGCGGAGATAGACATGTTTAACACTGCCAAAGCCAGAAGGCATTCTGAACCCATGGACACTCCAAAACTTACTACTGGACACTGCACTGCCCTTCAGAGACGAGATCCAGCTCCATCGACCAGAACACAGGCACGAGCTCCCCCAACCAGGATACATCGCAGGACCCTAACCCAACCCCAGGCACAGGGGCAGACCCCACAATCAAGAAGAAATATGACCTTGAGAACCTTTTTTTTTTCTTTTCTTCTCTTTTGCACCCTTTTTTAAAATGAGTTTTCTTTATTTTGTTTTTGATATATTCCACTGGTTTTCCTATAGTTCTTTACCAGCTGTGGCTATTCCTGAATATATGTAAATCTTTTCCATATATATCTATTCATCTTTGCTTTTCAGGTTTTACTGTTCTCTTTGTTTAAGCTTCTTTTCTACCCCTTCCTTTTCTCTTTTCCCACCTTCTCCTCCTTTCCTATCTCTTTTTCCTTCCCCCTTTTCCCCTTCACTCTTTCTTTTATTCCCTAAGCAAGCTGAACTGCTGAGCTTTCTTTACTATATTCCCCAGTTGGCCCTCTGTTGTTTTCCAGATTGAGCTTTAGTTAGCTCTTGGTTGACGATCACTTTTGGTTTACCATCTTCACCAAGTCAATCTCTTGTACTCTTTTCTTTGTAACACTTTGCTTATAATTGTATGTGTGGAAGTGTGTGTATATGTCTCATTATCTTAGCAATTACCTGCCTGATCTGCTTGATCTCCTCCCATTAGAATACAGGCATAAGTCACCCTCCAACAAGAAATCAACACAAACCATCCAACCAAAAATTCCTCCCAAAGTAAAAAACCAAAACGAAGAAGGAACACAACCCTAAAGCCCAGGAAAATGAGACCTCAAGTGGAGAAAGTTAGAAAAAAAAATGATGAAAACTCACAAGATGAAATAAACAATGGGAGGGGGCTTCAGCATTGGGAGAACATGTACACCTGTGGCTGATTCATGTCAATGTATGGCAAAACCAGTACAGTATTGTAAAATAGAATAAAGTAAAAATAAAATTTAAAAATAAAAATTTTAAAAAAAGGGCAAGGGGGAAAAAAGGGCATCACAGGAATGAGAATCGAATTGGAAGCACCACAACAAAAAATAATACACAGTAAGATAATAGAGCACAGGGACTTCCCGTGTAGTCCAATGGTTAAGAATCAGCCTTGCAGTGCAGGGAACATAAGTCTGATCCTTGGTCAGAGAGCTAAGATCCCACTTACTGCAGAGCAATTAAGCCCACGTGGGCAAATACTGAGCCCATATGCCACAACTCAGAATCTGTGGGCTGCAGTGAAAGATCCCACAGGGTGCAACTAAGACTAGATGCACCCAAATAAATAAATAATTTTTAAAAAGAGACTAGAGAACAACTATACAAAAACCAAGAAAAATTAAAAGAGCAAGGATTTTTAAACATTAGAAAGGAAATGGTAGTTTAGGAAAATAGGTAAAGGAGATCCAACATTTGCATATATAGTGTTACCAAAGAAGAAAACCAGTGAACTTGGGGGGAAAATGATAAAATAAAATAAATAAATTTATAAAAAATAAAATAAAATATTCTATAGAATAGTATCTAAGATATATGATTATATGATCTTTAAGGGGAAACACTTAGCATCACCAAATTTTCTTCTCCATTTTTCCTTCATAGGGCCAAGTGCCAATAATTTGAACCTACCAAGAAGCAGCATATCCTAGAATAGCTTCAACCATAAAACAAAAATGGATAGAGAACACAGCTTCCTTCATTCTCAGATCCACTGGTTCTCTATACGACTTGTACAAAATTTGCAGATAGTCTTTATTACCAAACATTTGAGTAAAATCCACATCACTTTTTAAATTCACAGACAGATAATAATACTTTGTGGGTAGGGAATGATATTACAGAATCCATTTGAAATTCTCACAGCATATGTTTGTTCCTCTTTTTTTTATATTTAAAAATAATGTGCCATTCAATGCTTAGTATATTATTATTATTATTATTATTGACTTTTGGAAAGAAGTCACATATAGGTGTTATCAATAATTTATACTTTGTCATTAAGGACATTGGTCCTAGCTTGGGACAGGTTTTGATGGCTATAAGAGGGGCTTGTGAGAACTGAGGCAAAGGACATAGGGCAAGAAAGAGGGCAAGAAAACCAAAGCCCTAATGAGGTAGGACCACTATCCAAGGCTCACCACAAACTTCTAAGGTAAACAATTAGAAAATATATTCATATATCCAATTTAGAGATTAAATAAACAAGGTAACGGGATAAAATAATTTACCCAAGGGTGGAATCCAGGCAAAGAAAGATGATGTTTGGTTTCTAGTACAGTTTTCTTTTTCTCTGGAAAAGTCTTAATTTTTTCTATTCCATCTAGTTTGCTGCTGCTGTTGCTGCTAAGTCACTTCAGTTGTGTATGACTCTGTGCGACCCTATGGACAGCAGCCCACCAGGCTTCTCTGTCCACAGAATTTCTAGGCAAGAATACTGAAGTAGGTTGCCATTTCCTTCTCCATCCATCTAGTTTAAGATTGTATAAGTCAAGTAAATTACATTGCTTGCAAATAAATACTATCATTTGTAATGGTAGGTAACAGATACTTTTATAAATGATAACCGAGAAAATATCATAGAATTAATTTAAATGGCACTTAAAAAGCAGAACATAGTTGAAGTGATAAAAGTAGTAATCAGAAGATAATATAATTAATCACAGTCATGAATATATATGGACTATCTATCCATGTTGTATATATAATGTAGGTAACCTTTATGTATGATGTCTCTTTTAATCTTCAGTACAACCCTAAGAAGTTGGTAATATTCTTGTATGGGAACTCTGAATTCAAATTTAAAACTTGATGTAGAAAGAAGTGCATAATTGGAGACTTCCTTTCAGAAGAAAAATTTGACAGTTTTAGGCAATTTATATTTATTAGGAGGAAGTTGCCAGTGAGAAACCTTGATTCAATAACTGAAACCAGGAAAACATGAGAGGACTTTATTTGGAGATGTTGAATTACTGGTAACAGCCCAATATGGAGGGAGAAATTCATCAAGACTTTGTTGTAAATGTGGAAACTTGATTGGCCTGAGAAATGAGCTGGGAAGTCATTTGCTACAACAGTAAAATACATGAAGCTTTAAGAGTACACAGGGCACCAGCAATGATAAGGACTCAGAAGGCAGAATTTTAGAAACAGATGAGAATGAACCATGAAAGAGAAGGAATATTCAGAGATACAAGGGAAACAGGGTAAGGCCAACTAGAGATGGAAATGGAAGACAGATTTGAGAAGGTGGTTGTAGGCAACTGTGTCAAATGCTTCAGAAAGACTAAGAAGGACCCTTAGGGAGAAAAATCCTTTGCTGACCTTCAAGAGAACACTTACAAGTCACAGGGTCAGAAATAGACTCCACATGGAACAAAAGAGATAAAAGTTAATGAGATGCCATTTATCATTCTCAGTGTAAGACACTGTAAAGCCAGCAAGGATCACTGTAGTGCATGTCAGTTATGAAGACTGCCTCAAAGGAATCCGCTGGGCTAGGTATTTTCAGGGTCAGAGAGCTCCGTGTGTGTCATTCTACACTGAAAGCATTGTAACTTGAAACATCCACCGTCCTTTAAAAGTTGTTCTTGAACTTTGAAAAGCAACATATCCCATTTTTAAGAATTGAGAGCATAAATAACTATTTAACATTTTCCTCCAGTGGAATATAGAGCTAACCAATGCTTTTATCCATGTGGTACAGATGATAAACAAGACAAGGCAACTGATAAGAAAGGTATGTCCAGTGACAGGAATGACTTAATAGGGAGCGTGGCTGGCTATGTTTTCAGCTCTAAAACCCAAAGTTCTGTTAGCTCAAAGTCTCTGGCCAAGGAGACATTCCCCTAGAATTCTATCATGCAACAGAGTAGAAAGTGAAAAAGAGGAATCAATGATGGCAAAGTTAGAAAATTCACTTTCAAGTGACACGAAATAATATCTGATTTCATTTACGGTAGATTTCACTCAGATTCTGCAACCAACTTTGTTCCCAACTTTAAGCATCAATGTTCTACTCACTTTAAATATATTAAATAAGGTTATTCTATTATTAAAAGCAAGAATCTATGTCAGTAATTGTACATCTTATAGATAACAAAATTAGCCTAAATCCCCTTAGGCATATGTTGTATCAGTCAATCCTGTACTGGCATATATACATAAATTGAACATAAACACAAATTTTTCTAATATTTTACTCAACTGTTTAATATATATATAACTATAGCTTGTTGATATACTAAATATTTTTGTGAATTTTTAAAATCTGAAGCACAGTAACTTCTGCCTTCATGACTAGCTAAATGAGATCTCAGATTAGCTACTACAAATCACTGAAATAACAAAAATATAATACATATTACAGAATACTAAGAACAATAAGAACAGCTAAGATTTACATAGCACTCCCCATGTGCCAAGTGTAATTGTATGCATATTATGTATATTATCTCTTTTAATACTCTTAATAAGACAATACGAGAGGTATTATTACTAAATACATTAGTCACTTATCAAATTAAGGAAGAAAAATAGCACCAAACTCAAGGCACTTGATACAACTTTCCCACTCAAAATATTCAACATCTTCAAATGACAGTATAAATTCTGAGACCTCAAGTACCAATCCACAGTTTCCTATCCAAGTCAAGACTAGAATACAATGGCTTTGCATACATAAATGAAAAAAAATCTGTGACTCTTTTATAAACTTTCAACATGTAACAGGGAGTTGACACAAATGCCCAATTCACTATTAATGTGATTAACATATGATATAATGTTCATCTTCAAATACACTTGTCACTAATTATAAGCATTCACAAGCATATCTGTCAAGAACTTGCTATAAACAAAGCCATATGGTTTATACTACTCCCTTCTCACAACTTCAGATTCAAGGAGACTTGAATTAGCTCATCAGGCACACTCTCCTTGATCTTCTGCATGACAGAAGGACATGAGAAGGGTACTTTAGCCGTTCCTACTTAAAAAGTTATGTTAATGTCACACAGAATGTTGATTAGGTCAAGTCTGGAGCAGAGAATTGAGTCAGGAACTGCATTTTATATTACAATGATTCTCGATGTCATTCATATAATATCTTTGGGTCAAGGTCGTCAAACCAAGGTAAGTTTCTATGAAACAAGTTTCTACAATAAGTATGCTTCCTGGAATCATTATGCCCAGAAGTCTTTTAAAAATTAATAAATTCTAACACCTTTGAAGCACTTTCTAGTTCCAAGTGCTTTGTACACACTATCTCATTTAAATCTTACATTAACCCTTTGTACCTCTTATTATTCCTACTTTTCAAATGAGAAAACCGAAGCATGTATAAATTAAGTAACAACCTAAGGTTATATACTCATAGTGGATAGAACCAGGACTCAGATTAACCAAACTTCAAATTTCAACGGTCTTTGGAAAGTTACCTATCTTTTATCCATAGCATTCCTGCTGCTGCTGCTGCTGCTAAGCCACTTCATTCGTGTCCGACTCTGTGTGACCCCTTAGATGGCAGCCCACCAGGCTCCCCCATCCCTGGATGCTCCAGGCAAGAACACTGGAGTGGGTTGCCATTTCCTTCTCCAATAGCATTCCTATTTCTACATAAAAATGATTTGACACTGTGGGCTTCCCTGGTGGCTCAGAGGTTACAGCGTCTGCCTGCAATTCAGGAGACCTGGGTTTGATCCCTAGGTCGGGAAGATCCCTTGGTGAAGGAAATGGAAACCCACTCCAGTATTCTTACCTGGAGAATCCCATAGATGGAGGAGCCTGGTGGGCTACAGTCCCCAGGGTCACAGAGTCAGACATGACTGAGCGACTTCACTCACTTCGTAGCCAGATAGCACTGTAACATTCACATGTTATTTCACATGTTATTTCACATGTTATCACATGTTACTGTAACATTCACATGTTATTAAGCTTAAAGCTTAATTAAGCTTCAAAGCAGAATTAATGGGTAGCATAAATGCTATAATCATTCCTTGCAAAAAATCAACAATTCTATTTTTATCTATCCATAATAGAATATGTATCTCATATTAATCCACGATAAAGACAAACATACATTATGATCAAAATTTTATTTTAATGATGAACTAATTTAAAATAAATAGTACTTGAAGAAATATAATGAATACAGTGAAGGCACAATGCTTTCTAATGTACAAAAATTGACCACAATATGTAAAAATTATTATTTGTTAAAACACATTAGCAGTTCTATAAAATGGGTACATGAGACCCACAGCACATGCTAGTGAGATATCTATGCATTACCTCATTCCTGCCTATATATAGAAACATCCAATTTTAATTCAAACACTCAAATTCAATGACTATTAGATTATGTATTACTAAATTTATAATAATATGTGTTTTTAAAAAATGAACACAAAATGCACTTCAGATAAATATATTTTTTAATTTGGGGGAGAATTCCCTGGCAGTCCAGTGGTTATAACTCTGCACTCTCACTGCTGAGGGCTAGAGTTCAGTCCTTGGTCAACTCAGGCCCTCAGCAGTGAGAGTGCAGAGTTAAGTCCATCAAGACACATTAGGCTATACATTTTTAATTTCCAGAATGAATACATACCTGCTGTAGAAATAAGGAAGTATGTTCACTAGCATGTGCAAATGTCAGCTTTCTTAATTTTACCATTTGAAAACACAGAGATACCAATAAGCAGAGCTCATACCATGTTTTAAATATGACAATTATCTATTCATAAACCACAGAGCTAGGGTGGAATTGACCCTAAATTTCTGATGATTTTATTTCAACAGAATTAATAAAATATTAAATTGTTTATTATGTGCTTGGCAATATGCAACACTAAGTACAAACATAAGATATAGTGTCTACAATCAAGATATATACAAGTAAAGGAAGTTAACAACAATTAACATTGAGTCTGTCTTTCAGAGTGAAGTAAGTCAGAAAGAGAAAAACAAATATCATATATTAATGCACATATGTGGAATCTACAAAATGGTACCGATGAACACATTTGTAGAAACAGAAATGCAGACATAGAGAACAGACCTTGGACACTGTAGGGGGAAGGAGAGGCTGGGACGAATTGAGAGAGTATCACTGACATTTATACTCTACCATGTGTAAAGTGGATAGCTAGTGGGAAGCTGCTGTATGACACTGCTCAGCTCAGTCCTCTGTGGTGACCTAGAGGGATGGGATGGTGGGGGAGGCTCAAGAGGGAGGGGATATATGCATGCGTATAGCTGATTCATTTTGGTGTACTACAGAAACTAGCACAACATTGGGAAGCAATTATACTCCAATTTTAAAAAAAAATGCTTACTTAGAAGTGAAGGATAGAGAGGGCAGATGATGACTTGTTTCCCCAAACTGTGTTGTAATTTTGAAAGGAAAATGCATGATTATTTTTGTATTTTATCCTGTCTAAAACTATAGTGACTAGAAAAAATGGTATATAAGTGTATGTGTTTAAATGTTTGTGCATTCCCTATCTCATGGGGAAGAAACCCCATAGGAAAACCTTTAAGGATGATTAGAATTTAGATAAGCTGAGAAGCAAAGCAATGTGCAAAATCTTAGAAATACAAATGAGAGCATGCCAAAGAATTGATGCTTCTGAATGGTGGTGTTTGAGAAGATTCTTGAGATTCCCTTGGACTACCAGTCAATCCTAAAGGAAATCAGTCCTGAATATTCATTGGAAGGACTCATGCTGAAGCTGAAGCTCCAGTATTTTGGCCATCTGATGCAAAGAACTGACTCAGTGGAAAATACCCTGATGCTGGGAAAGATTGAAGGCAGGAGGAGAAAGGAATGACAGAGGATGAGATGGTTGGATGGCATCACTGACTCGATGAACATGAGTTTGAGCAAGCTCCATGAGTTGGTGATGGACAGGAAAGCTTGGTGTGTTGCAGTCCATGGGGTCGCAAAGAGTGGGACACGACTGAGCGACTGAACTGAACAAATGAGAGGATAGGACATGATGTTTAGTAGGATGGTAAGATTAGATTGGTGTTTTAAAAGCCTTTGAGTTTAAGCAGAAGAGCTTAGCTTTCCAGGATAAAAACAACACTGAAGGACTATTAGTCTGGAAGGAGTCTTGCTTCCAAGAAGCACAGAGAGTCCCTTACAGGATAAACTCAAGGAGAAACACATAGGGATATATGTTAATTAAGCTAACAAAGATTAACTACAAATGAAGAATATTAAAAGCAGCAAGGGAAAAGCAAAAAAAAAACATACAAGGGAAAACCCATACGATTACCAGCAGATCTTCCAACAGAAACTCTGCAGGCCAGAAGGGACTGGCAGGATATCTTTAAAGTACTCAAAGACAAAAATATACAACCAAAATTACTATATCTGGCAAAGATCCCATTCAATTTATGGAAAATCAAATGCTTTACAGACAAGCAGAAGTTGAGAGAATTCGGCATCACCAAACCAGCCTTGCAACAAATACTGAAGAGACTTACAGAGCCAGTAAACACAAGAGAAAGGAGAGACCCACAAAAGCAAACCAAAACAATCAAGAGAATGCCAATAGGAACATATGTATCAATAATTACCTTAAATGTAAACAGATTAAATGCACCAACCAAAAGATACAGACTGATTGAATGGATACAAAACCAAGACGCATATGTATGCTGCCTACAGGAGACCCACTTCAGACCTAGATACACATGCAAACTGAAAGCAAAAGGATGGAACAAGATATTCCATGTGAATGGAAACTAAAAAAAAAGCCAGCGTGGCGATCTTATTTCAGACAAAATAGACTTTAAAATAAAGAATATTCTAAGAGACAGAGAAGGACACTATCTAATGATCAGCAGATTAATTGAAGAAAAAGAAGACATAAAAATTGTAAATATTTACAGAACCAACATATTAGCACCTCAATACATGAAGCAAATACTAACAGGCATAAGTAGGGAAAACCACTAGACCATTCAGGTATGACCTAAATCAAATCCCTTATGATTATACAGTGGAAGTGAGAAATAGATTTAAGGGCCTAGATCTGATAGATAGAGTACCTGATGAATTATGGAATGAGGTTCGTGACACTGTACAGGAGGCAGGGATCAAGACCATCCCCATGGAAAAGAAATGCAAAAAAGAAAAATGGCTGTCTGGGGAAGCTTTACAAATAGCTGTGAAAAGAACAGGAGAAAAGGAAAGATATAAGCATCTGAATGCAGAGTTCCAAAGAATAGTAAGAAGAGATAAGAAAGCCTTCTTCAGCGACCAATGCAAAGAAATAGAGGAAAACAATAGAATGGGAAAGACTAGAGATCTCTTCAAGAAAATTAGAGATACCAAGGGGTGGGCTTGGTGCAAAGATGGGCTCAATAAAGGACAGAAATATCTGGACCTAACAGAAGCAGAAGATATAAAGAAGAGGTGGCAAGAATACACAGAACTGTACAGAAAAGATCTTCATGACCCAGATAATCATGATGGTGTGATCACTAATCTAGAGCCAGACATCCTGGAATGCGAAGTCAAGTGGGCCTTACAAAGCATCACTATGAACAAGGCTAGTGGAGGTGATGGAATTCCAGTTGAGCTATTTCAAATCCTGAAAGATGATGCTGTGAAAGTGCTGCATTCAATAGACTGGGGGCAGGAGGAGAAGGGGACGATCGAGGATGAGATGGCTGGACAGCATCACGGACTCGATGGATGTGAGTCTGAGTGAACTCCAGGAGATGCTGATGAACAGGGAGGCCTGGCGTGCTGTGATTTATGGGGTCACAAAGAGTCGGACACAACTGAGCGACTGAACTGAACTGAACTGAACAGGCATAAGAGGGGAAATAGAAACACAGTAATAGTAGGGGACTTTAACACCCCACTTACACCAATGGACAGGTCATCAAAAGAGAGAATCAATAAGGAAACACAAACCTTAGATGAAACATTAGACCAAATGAACCTAATTGCATTGCATTGCCATCCAAATACAGAATACATTTTCCTCCCAAGTGCACATGGACTATTCTCCAGGATAGAACACATTTTGGGCCACAAATCGAGCCTCAGTAAATTTAAGAAAATTGAACTTGCATAAATATATGAAGTATCTTCTCTGACCACAATGCTATGAGACTAGATATCAAAAAAGGGAAAAAAACTGCAAATAAAGCAAATGCATAGAGATTAAACAGTACAGTACTAAATAATGCTTTTCATTACTAAATAAATAAGAAAGGAAATCAAAAGATTCCTAGAAATAAATGACAATGAAAACACAATGATCCAAAACCTATGAGATTCAGCAAAAGTAGCTCTAAGAGGGAAGATTATAGCAATACAATCATATCTCAAGAAATGAGAAAAGCATTGAATAGACAATCTAACTCTACATCTAAATCAGCTGGAAGAAGAACCAAAAATCCCCAAAGTCAGCAGAAGGAAAGAAATCATAAAGATCAGAGCAGAAATAAGTGAAAAAGAAGTGAAGGAGGCACTGTGAAAGTGAAGGTTGCTCAGTCGTGTCCTACTTCTTATGAGCCCCTGACTATACAGGCCAAGGAGTTCTCCAGGCCAGAATGCTGGAGTGAGCAGCCTTTTCCTTCTCCAGGGGATCTTTCCAACCCAGGGATCAAACCTAGGGCTCCCGCATTGCAGGTGGATTCTCTACCAGCTGAGCCACCAGGGAAGCCTGAAGGAAACAATAGCAAAGATTGATAAAACGGAAAGCTAGTACTTTGAGAAGATAAACAAAACAGACAAACCACTAGCCAGACTCATCAACAAATAGGGAGAAAAAAATGAAATCAACAAAATTAGAACTGAAAAAGGAGAGTTTGCAACAGACAAAACAGAAATACAAAGGATTATAAGAGAATATTGTGAGCAACTATATGCTAAAAAAATGGACAGCCTAGAGGAAATGGACAGATTCCTAGGAAAGGTCCACTTCCCAAGACTGAACCAGGAAGAAATGGAAATGATGAACAACCCAATTACAAACACTGAAATCAGTGATCAAAAATCCCCAAAAATGAAAATGCAGGTCCAGATGGCTTCACAGGGAAATTCTAGCAAACATTTAAGGAAGAGCTAATGCCTATTTTTCTGAAAATCTTCCCAAAAATTGCCGAGGAGGGGATGCTTCCAAACTCATTTTACAAGGCCACAATCACCCTGATACCAAAGCCAAGCAAAGAGAACATGAAAAAAGAAAATTGCAGGCCAATATCACTGATAAACACAGATGCAAAAATCTCCAACAAAATTCTAGCAAACAGAATTCAGCATCACATGAAAAAGCTCATATACCATGAACAAGTAGGGTTTACCCGGGACATGCAAGCATTCTTCAATATATGCAAATCAATCAATGTGATACACCATATTAACAAATTGAAACATAAAAAACATATGATCATTGCAATAGATGCAGACAAAGTCTTTGACTAAATTCAGCTTCCATTTATGATTAAAAAAAAAAAAACGCTTCAAAAAGTGGGCATAGAAGGAACCTACCTCAACATAGTTAAGGCCATATATGCAAAGCCCACACCAAACATTATTCTCAATGGTCAAAAATTAAAAGCATTCCCTCTAAAATCAGGACAAGGGTGTACACTCTTACTCTCTCATTCAACAAAGTTTTGGAAGTCCTAGCTACAGCAATCAGAGATGAAAAATAAAAGTAATCCAGATTGGCAAGGAAGAAGCAAAACTCTCACTGTTTGTAGATGATATAATACTATACATGGAAAACCCAAAAGAAACTATCAGAAAATTTCTAGAACTAAACAGTGAATTCAGCAAGGTCAGTACACAGAAATTGCTTGCATACCTATATAAAACAATGAAAAATCAGAAAGAGAAATTAAGGAATCGATCCTATATACCACTGCAACAAAAAGAATAAAATATCTAGGAATAATCCTACCTAAGGAGACAAAAAAACTTGTACATGGAAAAGTATAAAACACTGATTAAAAAAATAAAAGACAACATAAACAGATGGGGAGATATTCCATATTTGTGGGTAGGAAAAATCAACATTGTGAAAATGACTATACTACCAAATGTAATTTACAGATTCAATGCAATCTCTATCAAATTACCAATGGTATTTTTCACAGGACTAAAAAAGAATTCACAATTTACATGGAAACACAAATGACCCCGAATAGCCAAAGCAGTCTTGAGAAAGAAGAATTGAGCTGGAGAAATCAACCTTCCTGACTTAAGACTACACTACAAATCTACAGTCATCAAGACAGTATGGTACTGGCACAAAAACAGAAATATAGGCCAATGGGAAAAGATAAAGAATCAGAGATAAACCCACACACCTACTGATAACTTATTTTTGACAAAGGAGGTAAGAATATACAATGGGGCAAAGATAGCCTCTTCAATTAGTAGTGCTGGGAAAACTGGAAAGCTAAATGCAAAAGAATGAAATTAGAACACTACCTAAAACCACACACAAAGATAAACTCAAAATGGATTAAAGACTTAAATGTAAGACCAGAAACTATAAAACTCTTAGAGGAAATCATAGGTAGAACACTCAATGACATAAATCAAAGCAAGATCCTCTACAACCCACCTCCTACAGTAATTGAAATAAAAACAAAAATAAATAAGTGGGACCTAATTAACCTTAAAAGCTTTTGTAAAGCAAAGGAAACTACAAACAATGTGAAAAGACAACCAACCCTAAGAATGGGAGAATATAATAGAAAAAAAAAACAACTGAGAAAGAATTAATTTCCAACATATACAAGCAGCTCATATAACTCAGTACCAGAAAAGCAAACAACTCAATCAAAAAATGGGAAAGGGACCTGAAGAGATATTTCTCCAAAGAATATATAACGATGGCCAACAGCACATGAAAAGATGCTCAGCACCATCCATTATTCAGCTCAGTCACTCAGTTGTGTCCAACTATTTGCAACCCCATGAGCTGCACAACCCCGACACCCGGAGCTTACCCAAACTCATGTCCATTGAGTCGGTAAAGCCATCCAACCATCTCATCCTCTGTCATCACCTTTCCCTCCTGCCCTCAATCTTTCCCAGTTTCAGGGTCTTTTCAAATGAGTCAGCTCTTTGCATCAGGTGGCCAAAGTATTGGAGTTTCAGCTTCAACATCAGTCCTTCCAGTGAACACCCAGGACTCATAACTTTTAGGATGGATTAGTTGGATCTCCTTGCAGTTCAAGGGACTCTCAAGAGGCTTCTTCAACACCACAGTTCAAAAGTATCAATTCTTTGGTGCTCAGCTTTCTTTATAGTCCAACTCTCACATCCATACATGACTGCTGGAAAAAACCACAGTCTTGACTAGATGAACCTTTGTTGGCAAAGTAATGTCTCTGCTTTTCAATATGCTATCTAGGTTGGTCATAATTTTCCTTCCAAGGAGTAAGCATCTTTTAATTTCATGGCTGCAGTCACCATCTGCTGTGATTTTGGAGCCCAGAAAAATAAAGTCTGACACTGTTTCCACTG
>SJYC01112455.1:0-10962 GCA_006408675.1 Madoqua kirkii | reverse complement strand
ACAGCTGGGTATTGTTTTTGCTTTGGCTCCATCCCTTCATTTTTTTTTGGAGTTAATTTTCCACTGATCTCCAGTAGCAGCTGGGCACCTACTGACCTGAGGAGTTCCTCTTTTGGTGTCCTATCATTTTGCCTTTTCATACTGTTCATGGGGTTCTCGAGGCAAGAATACTGAAGTGGCTTGCCATTCCTTCTCCAGTGGACCACTGGAGGTTCTGTCAGACCTCTCCATCATGACCTGACCATCTTGGGTTGCCCCGCAGGAGTGGCTTGGTTTCATTGAGTTAGAAAAGGCTGTGGTCCTAGTGTGATTAGATTGACTAGTTTTCTGTGAGTATGCTTTAAGTGTGTCTGCACTCTGATGTCCTTTTGCAAGACCTACCATCTTACTTGGGTTTCTCTTACCTTGGGTGTTGGGTATCCCTTCACGGCTGGTCCAGCAAAGCAGAACCACTTCTCCTTACCTTGGACGAGGGATATCTCTTACCGCCGCTGTTCCTGACCTTCAACGTGGGATAGCTCCCCTAGGCCCTCCTGTGCCTGCACAGCCACCGCTTGATTGATTTGCATATGTTGAACTATTCTTTTGAACTTGGGATGAATTCTACTTGGTTGTGGTGTATGATTTTTTTTATGTGCTGTTGGGTTCGGTTTGCTGATCTTTTGTTGAGAAACTTTGTAGTATTCTACATGGGAGCTGGTAGTCCAGTGGTTAAGATTCCACACTTCGACTGCAGGGATCACGGGTTTGATCCGTGGTTGGAGAACAAAATTCCACAGGCTGTGTAGAGCAGCCAAAACAAAACAGAAAAACACCACAACATAAACAATCTGCAAGTTTCCGGACACTCCTTAGGGGACACTTTCTTTGGCCGTCTTTTCACATAAAGTATGCCTGCAGCGCTTACACCCTGTGCAAAAGCCGCCATCTTATGTTTTAGGTCACTGCTCCCTAAGGTCCTCTATTTTGAGAGAGTTCTAATAAGCCTGGTAACCTGGTTTTTAAATAGCTCCAGGTTTGAGGCAGGTAGGGTTTGCAGGCAACCAGGAAGTAGGGTAGTTGTGGTGCTGGCCCAGCTCTTGTCTGCTTTGAAGAAGGAATTCAGCAAAGAGATGAAAAGTGTTGAAGCACATAAAGTGTCTATTATGACAAAAGGTGCAAGGTAGAGAAAACATGGGTGGGCTGAGAGAGAGAGAAAGCGTGAGCTGCAGCTTCTGGGGTGGAGTTAATTACGCATCATGGTGGTAGGTCTTCTGGGTCTTTTTTCCTGAGGCCAATTACTTTGCTTCATTTCTCACATCTGATTGAACCCAGAGCCCTCCTGGGTATGCATGCACATCTTTTTGCAAGATGGATCCCAGTGTAAGGCTTCTCTGGGAGACTGATGTCACCTATGATGGGATAATTCCCCCACTTTGACCCCCAAGGAGCCTTTCTCCTCATGTGCAGTCAAAGCCTCCTTGCCTCCAAGGATAAGAAATATGTGCCCTCCTTATTTTCTGCCTTAGCAGTGCTTTGGCCCCTTCCTACCCCAGCATTACTGTCTTCTTAAAGTGTCCACAAGAGAGAGAGTCCAGCTATTCATCCTATTGCCGTTATTATTTCTATCTTGAACTATAAGCAAGAGGCTGGTTGTAAGCCCGTTTATCTCCTGCCTCAGAACCGCATGCATGACCATGCCAATTATTTACGGCTGGACCCATTCTGATAGCCCGCGGCCTGTGACCTACCAGATCTTTATTTTCAGTATGTCAGTCTAATGCTAGAAAGTTGCCAAACAGAAGTTGGAAAAAGTACATAATCACTTGATTTTTATATGATTTCTTTTTTTGCTTAAAATTGTGTTTGTCTATGCATGCGTTTGCCTTTGTATATCTTATTAGAGTATCAAGAAGTGACTTCTGAAAAAAAAAAAAGAAATTACTTCTAATGGAAAAGAAAATAATTGTAAAAAAATTTTTTTTAATTGGAGGAAAACGCAGTCAGAGCTGCCTGTGACCACAGTGTGCTTCATGAGAGCCACTGATGTATCACATCTTGGTCATTTCATTTTTGTCGTGCTCTCTTTCCCTCACTTAGGAAAGAAAGACTTGTCTAGGTTGGTGATTCTAAACTGTGTTCTAAACAGCATTAGAGTTCAGTTCAGTTCAGTTCAGTTGCTTAGTCATGTCCAACTCTTTGCAACCCCTTGAACCGCAGCACACCAGGCCTCCCTGTCCATCACCAGCTCCTGGAGTTTACCCAAACTCATGTCCATTGAATCTGGGATGCCATCCAACCATCTCATTCTCTGTTGTCCCCTTCTCCTCCTGCCCTCAATCTTTCCCAGCAGCAGGATCTTTTCAAATGAGTCAGTTCTTTGCATCAGGTGGCCAAGGTATTGGAGTTTCAGCTTCAACATCACTCCTTCCAATGAACACCAGGACTGGTCTCCTTTAGGATGGACTGGATCTCCTTGCAGTCCAGGGGACTCTCAAGAGTCTTCTCTAACACCACAGTTCAAAAGCATCAATTCTTTGGCACTCAACTTTCTTTGCAGTCCCTCTCTCACATACATACATAACTACTGGAAAAACCGTAGCTTTGACTAGACGGAACTTTGTTGGCAAAGTACTCTCTGCTTTTAATGTGCTGTCTAGGTTGAGCATAACTTTCCTTCCAAGGATTAAGCGTCTTTTAATTTCATGGCTTCAATCACCATCTGCAGTGATTTTGGAGCCCAGAAAAATGAAGTCAGCCACTGTTTCCTCTGTTTCCCCATTTATTCCCCATGAAGTGATGGGCCCAGATGCCATGATCTTAGTTTTGAGAATGTTGAGCTTTAACCCAACTTTTTCACTCTTCTCTTTCACTTTCAAGAGGCTTTTTAGTTCCTCTTCACTTTCTGCCATAAGGGTGGTATCATATGCATATCTGAGGTTATTGATATTTCTCCCTGCAATCTTGATTCCAGCTTGTGTTTCTTCCAGTCCAGCATTTCTCATGATGTACCCTGCGTGTAAGTTAAATAAGCAGGGTGACAATATACAGCCTTGACATACTCCTTTTCCTATTTGGAACCAGTTTGTTGTTCCATGTCCAGTTCTAACTGTTCTTCCTGACCTGCATACAGATTTCTCAAGAGGCAGGTCAGGTGGTCTGGTATTCCCATCTCTTTCAGAATTTTCCGCAGTTTATTGTGATCTACACAGTCAAAGGCTTTGGCATAGTCAATAAAGCAGAAATAGATGTTTTTCTGGCACTCTCTTGCTTTTTCCATGATCCAGCGGATGTTGGCAATTTGATCTCTGGTTCCTCTGCCTTTTCTAAAGCCAGCTTGAACATCAGGAAGTTCACCGTTCACTTATTGCTGAAGTCTGGCTTGGAGAATTTTGAGCATTACTAGCATGTGAGATGAGTACAACTGGTGCGGTAGTTTGAGCATTCTTTGGCATTGGCTTTCTTTGGAATTGAAATGAAAACTGACCTTTTCTAGTCCTGTAGCCACTGCTGAGTTTTCCAAATTTGCTGGCATATTGAGTGTTGTACTTTCACAGCATCATCTTTTACGATTTGAAATAGCTCCACTGGAATTCCATCACCTCCGCTTGCTTTGTTCGTAGTGATGCTTCCTAAGGCCACGTTTACTTCATGTTCCCCGATGTCTGACCCTAGGTGAGTGGTCTCACCATCGTGATTATCTGGGTTATAAAGATCTGTTTCGTACAGTTCTTCCGTGTATTCTTGCCACCTCTTCGTAATATTTTCTGCTTTTGTTAAGTCCATACCATTTCTATCATTTATTGAGCCTGTCTTTGCATGAAATGTTCCCTTTGTGTCTCGAATTTTCTTGAAGAGATCTCTAGTCTTTCCCATTCTATTGTTTTTCTCTATTTCTTTGCACTGATGGCTGAGGAAGCCTCTCTTATCTTTCTTTGCTGTTCTTTAATCTGCATTCATTGTTCAAACCCAGATTTGTGGGCTCTCAGGCCAAAATTTCTGATTCAGTAGGTCTGGGTTGGATGAGGAATATGTGTCTCTAGCATGGTCCCAGTTGATGCTGATATTTCTAGTTTTGGGACCACACTTTGGCAATCACTATGGTTGGTGCCCTCTATCTATGGTGTCTTCTAGCTTTAAAATGTAGTGTTTATTTATTAATTATATATATATATATAATATATAATATATTTATTATATTATAATATATATTAAATGTATATATTTATTCATTATATATATATGTGAGATTACATGTGTGTGTATGATAGTTATTCCCATTTCACTAATGAGGAAACTAAAACACAAAGAAGTTAAGAAGCTTGCTCAAGGCTGTGTAGCTGGTAATTGACACAAGGAGAATTCAACCTCAGGGTTTGATGCTTGAGTCACACTGTACCATTGGAATTAGAATCTTTTTATCAGTGACACTGTTTTATGGTCTTAGACTATTGAAAAGGGCCTTGTTAGCATTGTTTTCTCTTTTTTGTATGTCATACTAGGCCTTGGGGCAAATGTCATACCGCCCTCTGGTATAGGCCACCTTGTACGGAATCTACGTCTTTTATGACCCCATGTTAACATTGAATTAGAATTTCATTAATTGATAACCTTTAAAGGACAGCATCTTTTTGAGCTAATGCAACTGGGAAATTAATTTCAAATGGTTGCAACCCTGTGTCACCAAAGCCATAGAGTCCTAGCAAAGGTTAGAAAGTGCAAACAGCAACCCTCAGCATAACCCTTCTTGCACAGTAAACATGAAGATTTAGAGACCCAGTCAAGTACATGCTGTTTATTTCTGCTTGAATATACATTCTCCTCCGAACGAGCTGGGTTCCTGGGAACATACGCCTTATTTTACTGTGGTACATTTTTTCTTGACACTTCAATATTGCTTTTGATATTGTTGTCTAATGTACTTCATTACCTTAAACTGTACTATTTCCTGAATTTGACAGCGTATTTGGCACTGTACGGTATGAGGAGAAAGCGCCATTCTGTGTTCCTGGGTTGTCACCTGTCAGCTCTGTTTGGGGCTGCTGAGAGTAAGCTCTGCTGAGTGTGCTGAGGGTGCATTCATAGGTTCCAGGAGGAAGCAGAGGAGGCCTCACTATTCTGTGTATCACTCAGTAGCATCTTCACCAGTGTTCACTTTGAACATCACAGAAGTCTTGGGGAAAAGCTGTCCTTCCCTTCTCTGCAGTATAGAGAGAATCATCAAGTGTGGGCTTTCTATGCAAATGGCTTTGTGTGCAAATCCCCAATTTTGCACACATATTTTCCTTTTTCTTTTTTATGAAGGTGCATGTGCTAGAGCTGGCTGGCACCTTTTCTTAAGAGATGATTTTACATATCTCTTTCAGTTTCATATTCAGTGGTATCCTGTTAGTAGCTTGAAATTGCTCATTGTTAGAATATGTAGCTCACATGGAAATGGGCAGATTCTACAGACCAGGAATATTTCTCTTTTCTGGAAAGCCAGTTTATCAGCACAGTACAAGATATAACATACATTACATTAAATTGCCCTGCAGGGCACAGTTAAACATACAACTTGATGGTTTTTACTTAGGTATACCCCATTCCCAGGTCAGGAGATGGAGTATTACTCCAAAACATTCCCTCATGCTACATCCTGTCAAAGCCATTCTCACATGATGTAATCACTATTTTGACTTCTGTGAACATCTGTTAGTTTTGCCTTTACTTGAATTTTGTATAAGGAATCATCAACATGATCTTCTTTTAAATGTGACTTCTTTTGCTGCTTTTGTTCAGCAATGTATGTCAAAGAGAGTAATGCATATTTCTATTCATATGTATGCCTTTCTTTTTCTTTCAGCTTTCTGTCCATCATCCATCCATCCATTCATCCAACAATCCATCTATCTATCCACCTATCCATTCATCTATCCATCTATTTTCTTTCTATGCTTCCATCCATCCAACAATACATATATCTACCTACCTCTGTAGAGAGAATTATATTGTCCAATATGCTATATGGTAGTCTAAAGCTACATGTGCTTAGTGACTGCTTTAAATATGGCTAGTATGACTGAACATCTGAATTTTTAATTGAATTGCATTGCATTGCATTGAATTGCATTGAATTGAATTGAATTGCAAAATACATATCTGACTCTGAAACCTTGTGAAAAAGATGTCTCCTATCTCATAGTTGTTGGAAATCCTTGGCATTACTTGGTAGATGCCTCTCTATTTTATTTTCCATGTTTTGGATTTCTACTTGTTTCTTTTTTGCCAGATTCCAGTTCTATGGTGAAATTTTTACAATCATGAGTATTGATTTTCTTGACACTTTCATAAGTGATTTTGGCATCATATATCTTTCCTGGCATTGGTATCTCAATCTGATGTATTTTATTTTCCCCCTCCTGAACCTATTATTTAATCCTTAGCAGTGGTTTTTTGATGTTTAGCACATGTAAGGAACAGTGTGGGGAGGGGCTCAGGACCCAATCAATCCACTGGGTGATGCTTGGATTTGGGCAGAGAGACGTTCCCTCGGCCAGGGGCTGAGGAAAGCCGGGTTGTGGGTTTGCCCACTTGATTTACCTTAGCTTCAGTTCCTCCCTTCTCTTACTGCTTCAGGTATGCCATTGGAGCACCTGGGATATTTAGGAGTGCTTTTTCCATCAGCAGTTTTAGTTTCTATTAGGTTCCTTGTACCGGATGAATATCAATAACTCCTTGTGCTTTTCAGTTCTTTTCTTTCAAGTGGCTTCGCGTTGTGTCCAGTGTAATGTAAGAATCGATACATATCTCAAGTCGAAACTTGTGCTGAGTGCTGAAGTCCCTTCTGTTTCGGTCCTTGGCCCCTCGGCGTCTTCTCATCTGGCAGCACCTCGGGCCGTTTCTGTTTCGGCAGCACCAGGAGCGGCAGAGCTCTGCTGGCTCCTCTGCCGGGCTTCTTAGTGTCTCCTGTACCAGGAGTGAAAGAGACCTGGGAAAGCAGTGTGCGTAGTGCTGGGCGTGGCTCAAGGAGCTTGCTTTCTCTTTTCTTGGCCTCTGTGGTCCTGCTTTCCTTGGCAGGTCCCACTAACTTCATCCAGATGTTTGGTTTCGTTATCTGCCTTTGCTACATCTCCCTGGGAGTTTTGTGCTTCACTGGACTTCATCAGAAGCAGGAGTTGCGAGTGAGCATTTTAAGCAGAACTGAGAGACATGGAGTTTTATTGCAATTTAATTTCAGTCAAAAGCATCACATCCTGTTCTTTTCCCCGCTGAAACCCCTAAATGATATGCTTTGAAATATAAATAGGAAACTCCCCTGTTTCCCTGGGCCATCACCCAACAATAACCATGAAAGAACGCAGTATAATGTGTAAGGGAAATGTTTTTCTAATGCCAGCTTTACTGGAAACTAAAGCTGGGATCCAGGTAAATCACATCACTTTGATTGACCCTCTGATGCCTGCTTTCATATACAGACTGTACTTTCTGCCTCAGACTCCCTCTGTTTCCTTTGAATTTCTTGTCCCTAATCTCAATTTTAGATGAAAGCAGTGGCACCCCACTCCAGTACTCTTGCCTGGAAAATCCTACGGACGGAAGAGCCTGGTGGGCTGCAGTCCATGGGGTCACTAAGAGTTACACACAACTGAGCGACATCACTTTCACTTTTCACTTTCATGCACTGGAGAAGGAAATGGCAACTCACTCCAGTGTTCTTGCTTAGAGAATCCCAGGGATGGGGGAGCCTGGTGGGCTGCCGTCTATGGGGTCGCAAAGAGTTGGACACAACTGAAGTGACTTAGCAGCAGCAGCAGTGGCAATCTCAATTTTATTCTTTTTTAATTGCAGTATAGTTGCTTTACAATGTTATATTAGTTTCTGCTGTACAATGAAGTGAATCAGCTATATGCTCCCTCCCTCTTGAGCCTCCCTTCCCCCCATCCCCCCTCTATAGGTCATCACAAAGCTCCAAGCTGAGCTCTCTGTGCTATGCTATACTGCAGAACTCACTATATATTTTACATGATTGTGTATATGTGACAGTCCTATTCTCCCAATTCATCTTACCCTCCTCTTCCTCCCTCCATGTCCACATGTCCACTCTCTATGTCTGCTCTGCAAATGGGTTCATCTGTTTCATTTTTCCATATATATATATATATATATATACATTTATATGCAATAATTTTTTTCTTCATGACTTACTTCACTCTGACAGACTCTAGGTACATCCACATCATTTCAAAAGACCCAGTTTTGTTCCTTTTTATGGCTGAGTAATTTTCCATTGTATATATATATATATACCACATCTTCTTTATCCCTTCATCTTCCAGTGGACAGATGAAGGGTGTTTCCACGTCCTGGCTGTTGTAGTGCCGCTATGAATATTAGGGTACATGTGTCTTTTTGAATTATGGTTTTCTTAGGGAATATGCCCAGGAGTAGGATTGCTAGATCATATGGTAGTACTATTTTTAGGTTTTAAGGAGCCTCCATACTGTTTTCCATAGTAGCTGTATCAATTTACGTTCCACCAACAGTGCAAAAGTGTTCCCTTTTCTCCACAGCCTCTCCAGCGTTTATGGTTTGTAGGTTTTTCAGCTTTATTCTTGAGATCACCCTACCTCCCTCCCACTCTGTCACCTCTATTTTTGCCAGGCTAACTGGCCAGGTTAGGGTGTATAGCTTTATCTTATCCCAGGATTCCTCCCGTAGCTCTCTACTAACTGTCCCAGTCTAGGTTCAAGTTCTGACTTTGACCAGAACTATCTTACTCTGCACAGCCCAGTTTATACCAGTAGTGTAAGCTTTTGAGAGCTATGTTTCATACTTCAGGGCAGGTGTCATGTAAGTTTCAAGCTTTATGTGGACTCAAGTCCATTGCAAGTGGCTGCTCGGCTTTCTGAAAGAATGCTACATCTAGTAGGTCATGGGTGTCAATGGTTTCCATTATGGTTTATTACAGTAACTGTAGCTATGTTTCATACTTCGGGGCAGGTGTCATGTAAGTTTCAAGCTTTATGTGGACTCAAGTCCATTGCAAGTGGCTGCTCGGCTTTCTGAAAGAATGCTACATCTAGTAGGTCATGGGTGTCAATGGTTTCCATTATGGTTTATTACAGTAACTGTTTTTAAATGTTTACTTCTCAGAAAATCAGAATATCACACCCAAAAAGTGAATTCAGGCCAGATTATCATCTTTGACCATAAAGTGAAACCAGTTCCAAAGGGTAGATATAGACAAGAACCTGGGTTCCTGACATTCTTCTGTTCTCTCCACTGTGTGTGTGCACTATGCAGCCTGTCTGTGGAACACAGGTCTTCTGAACCCAGTCAGTTAGCAGCCCTGGGGTGGCACTGGGGCCCCTACTATGCAGATTAAATCTGAGCTGTGTGATGCGGAGGAGAACTAGGAATGGAGCTGTCTGACTGAAAAGGCTGCCTCTCTCTTGAGGAGATGAGGTCAATAATATGTTCACAGGACCAGCTCTGGGTATAATCTGGGCTTCTGCTCATGAAGGCCCCTTCCAGACACTGTCTTTCTCACCTTTGTGGTATTTAGTTGGAACAAATTTAAAAGTGGAATGGATGAGTTAGACCTCATTAGAATTTGAGCATGTAGTTCTCAGAGTGCTAAAACTGCCTGCTGAAATCATTAATTTTTTTTTAATAAAGGCATCAATTTGTGGTCATGAAAGGAACTTTGTGTTTTCATTGATAATTGATTCCAACAAATTGTTTATGCAAAATAATACAGCTCCATGAAATCAGACTATAAATGCTGTTATGAATTCCATATAATCAAATTTTTGCACCTAAATTTAAAATCACATTAAAATAGCAAATGCCATGAAATACTCTTGGACTGAACTTTCTGTTTTTTGCTGGACTGGTGACATGTCTGTTAAATCAATTACGCAGGTATTATTTTATAAAATTATCTTTGTCTTCAGACTTGACTTGAAAAGACCTGATTTGCCTTGATTGAGGAATTTAGTTAGGGACACAGTAGTTCTCGAGTAGTTGAAACCACAAATGATTAGAATGCAGATGGCTGATCATCTTTTGATATACTGAATAGAGTTTTATTAGCCAAACAAAGGTTTATCCAGTAAGTCCCAATCCCTATGTTCAGACCTCTGGAGGATGATCTGAGGTTCTGCTCTATAAGGTGCTGCCCAAACTACTTTTCAGAACATCAAGTTAGAAATCATCCTTATGGGATTAAAAATGGGTAATGTGGAAGTGAGGTCCTTGAAGTTAACGGGGACCTTAGAGATCAAAGCCTTCTTTCTTCACTCATATATCTGGGAAATGGTTGGAAATGCAAATCAACATGAATAAGCCATGCATATTCAGAGCATAAACTGTAATGCACCTGGTTATGTGTATACCCCCAATGAATCATCATCACAATCAGAATAATGAATGTGCTTGTTACTCTTGAAAATTTCCCTGAACAATACTGAGTAGGAACTTGGAATGTTAGGTCCATGAATTGAGGCAAATTGGAAGTGGTCAAACAGGAGATGGCAAGAGTAAACATTGACAGTTTAGGAACCAACAAACTAAAATGGACTGGAATGGGTGAATTTAACTCAGATGACCATTATATTTACTACTGTGGGCAAGAATCCCTTAGAAGAAATGGAGTAGCCATCATAGTCAACAGAAGAGTCTGAAATGCAGTACTTGGATGCAATCTCAAAAACAACAAATGATCTCTGTTCGTTTCCAAGGCAAACCACTCAATATCACAGAAATCCAAGTCTGTGCCCCGACCACTAATGCTGAAGAAGCTGAAATTGAACAGTTCTATGAAGACCTACAACACCCAAAAAAGATGAGATTTTCATTATAGGGGACTGAAATGCAAAAGTGGGAAGTCAAGAGATACCTGGAGTAACAGGCAAATCTGGCCTTGGAGTACAGAATGAACCAGGGCAAAGACTAATACAGTTTTGACAAGAGACCACACTGGTCATAGCAAATACCCTC
>SJYC01112454.1:0-49701 GCA_006408675.1 Madoqua kirkii | reverse complement strand
AGACTATAATGCAAAAGTAGGAAGTCAAGAGATATCTGGAGTAACAGGCAAATCTGGCCTTGGAGTACAGAATGAACCAGGGCAAAGACTAATACAGTTTTGACAAGAGACCACACTGGTCATAGCAAATACCCTCTTCCAACCACACAAGAGAAGACTCTACATATTGATGTTACCAGATGGTCAATACCAATATCAGATTGATTATATACTTTGCAGGTCAAAGATGGAGAAGCTGTATACAGTTAGCAAAAAACAAGACTGGGAGCTGACTGCAGCTCAGATCATGAACTCCTTATTGCCAAATTCAGACTTAAGTTGAAGAAAGTAGGGAAAACCACTAGATCATTCAGGTATGACCTAAATCAAATCTCTTATGATTATACAGTGGAAGTGACAAATAGATTCAAGGGATTAGATTTGCTAGACAAAGTGCCTGAAGAACTGTGGATGGAGGTTCCTGACATTGTACAAGAAGCAATGATCAAGACCACCCCCAAGAAAAAGAAATGCAAAAAGGCAAAATGGCTGTCTGAGGAGCCCTCACAAATAGCTATGAAAAGAAGAGAAGCAAAAGGCAAAGAAGAAAAGGAAATATATACCCATTTGAATGCAGATTGCCAAAGAATAACAAGGAGAGATAAAAATGCCTTCTTCAGTGATCAGTGCAAAGAAATAGAGGAAAACAATAGAATGGGAAAGACTAGAGATCTCTTCAAGAAAATTAGAGATACCAAGGGAACATTTCATGCAAAGATGAGCACAGTAAAAAACAGAAATGGTATGGACCTAACAGAAGCAGAAGATATTAGAAAGAGGTGGCAAGAATACACAGAAGAACTGAACAAAAAAGATCTTCATGACCCAGATAATTACAATGATGTGATCACTCACCTAGAACCAAACATCCTAGAATGCAAAGTCAAGTGGACCTTAAGAAGCCTCACTAAGATCAAAGCTTATGGAGGTGATGGATTTCCAATTGAGCTATTTCAGATCCTGAAAGATGATGCTGTGAAAGTGCTGCATTCAATATGCCAGCACATTTGGAAAACTCAGCAGTGGCCACAGGACTGGAAAAGGTCAGTTTTCATTCCAATTCCAAAAAAAGGCAATGCCAAAGAATGCTCAAACTACCGCACAATTGCACTCATCTCACATGCTAGTAAAGTAATGCCCCAAATTCTCCAAGCCAGGCTTCAACAATATGTGCACCATGAACTTCTAGATGTTCAAAAGGGAGTTTAGAAAAGGAAGAGGAACCCGAGATCAAATTGCCTACATCTGTTAGATCATCAAAAAAGCAAGAGAGTTTTTTCATAGGGGAAGTATATTGCTTTCAATGTTGTGTTAGTTTATGCTGTACAAGTAGCTGAATCAGCTGGTTAAGTGAATCACCTGTATGTATACATATATCTCCTTCCTCTTGGACATCTCTGCCACCCTCTAGGATATCACAGAGCAAGGAGCTGAGGGCCCTTTAGAATCACAGCTTAACTGCCCTAAAAAACAACAACAACAAAACCAACTCTGAACCCAGCCTCCTTCCTTTCCTGCCTTCTCCCGGCAACCATTTATCTTTTTACTGTCCTCATGGTTCCGCCTTTTCCAGAAGGTCCCCTATTTGGAATTATATGGTTTGTAGGCTTTTCAGATTGGCTTATTTCACTTAGAATGATGCATTTACGTTTCCTCCATGTCTTTTCATGGCTTGATAGCTCATTTCTTTTTATTTCTATGTATAGATGTACCACAGTTTGATTATTCATTCACCTACTGAAAATCATCTTGATTGCTTCCAAGTTTCATCAGTTATGAATAAAGCTGATATAAACACCATGTTTGTATAGATGTTTATGTAGACATATGCTTTCACCTCCTTTGGGTAAATGCCAAGAAGCCTGATTGTTGGATCATACGGTTAAATGTATGTATGGTTTTGTCTTCCAGACAGACTGTGCCATTCTGCATTCCCATCAGCAGTGAGTAGAAGTTCCTGTTTCTCCACATCTTCTCCAGTATTTGGTGTGGTCAGTGTTTTGGATTTTGGCCCTCTAATAAATATACAGCGGCAGTCTTATTTTAATTTGTTTTTCCCTAATAATATTGACGTTGATCAAGCTTTCCTGGTGGCTCAGAAAGTAAAGATTCTGCCTGGAACACAGGAGACCCAGGTTCACTCCTTGGGTCAGGAGGGAATGGCAGCCCACTACAGTATTTTTGCCTGAAGCATCCCATTGTGGAGCCTGGTAGACTAGAGTTCATGGGTTTGCAAAGAGTCAGACATGACTGAGCAGCTAATACTTCTACTTTCTTTCTTTCATATTTTCATATGCTCGTTTTCCATCTGTATATCATCTTTTGTGAGGTATCTGTTCACATCTTTTGCCTACTTTTCAGTGGAGTTGTATTTTTCCTTATTATTGAATTTAAAATTTTTCTGTTTATTTTGAATGCAAATATTTTATCTAAAATATTTGTGTTTTGGAAAGATTTTGTTGAGGTGTGAGATTTGTCTTTTCAGTCCCTTCAATTCAGTTCAGTCACTCAGTCGTGTCTGACTCTTTGTGACCCCATGAATCACAGCACGCCAGGCCTCCCTGTTCATCACCATCTCTCAGAGTTCACTCAGACTCACATCCATCGAGTCCGTGATGCCATCCAGCCATCTATCCTCAGCCGTTCCCTTGTCCTCCTGCCCCCAGTCCCTCCCAGCATCAGAGTCTTTTCCAGTGAGTCAACTCTTTGCATGAGGTGGCCAAAGTACTGAAGTTTCAGCTTTAGCATTATTCAATCCAAAGAAATTCCAGAGTTGATCTCCTTCAGAATGGACTGGTTGGATCTCCTTGCAGTCCAAGGGACTCTCAAGAGTTTTCTCCAACACCACAGTTCAAACGCATCAATTTTTTGGTGCTCAGCCTTCTTCACAGTCCAACTCTCACATCCATACATGACCACAGGAAAAACCGGAGCCTTGACTAGATGGACCTTAGTCAGCAAAATAATGTCTCTGCTTTGGAATATATTATCTAGGTTGGTCATATCTTTTCTTCCAAGGAGGAAGTGTCTTTTAATTTCATGGCTGCAGTCACCATGTGCAGTGATTTTGGAGCCCCCCAAAATAAAGTCTGACACTGTTTCCACTGTTTCCGCATATATTTCCCACGAAGTGATGGGACCAGATGCCATGATCTTCGTTTTCTGAATGTTGAGCTTTAAGCCAACTTTTTCACTCTCATCTTTCACTTTCATCAAGAGGTTTTTTAGTTCCTCTTCACTTTCTGCCATAAGGGTGGTGTCATCTGCATATTTGAGGTTATTGGTATTTCTCCCGGCAATCTTGATTCCAGCTTGTGCTTCTTCCAGTCCAGCGTTTCTCATGATGTACTCTGCATATAAGTTAAATAAGCAGGGTGACAATATACAGCCTTGACGTACTCCTTTTCTTTTTCCTTTTTGGAACCAGTCTGTTGTTCCATGTCCAGTTCTAACTGTTGCTTCCTGACCTGCATACAGATTTCTCAAGAGGCAGCTCAGGTGGTCTGGTATTCCCATCTTTCTCAGAATTTTCCACAGTTTATTGTGATCCACACAGTCAAAGCCTTTGACATAGTCAATAAAGCAGAAATTGATGTTTTTCTGGAACTTTCTTACTTTTTCCATGATCCAGCGGATGTTGCCAATTTGATCTCTGGTTTCTCTGCCTTTTCTAAATTCACCTTGAACATCAGGGAGTTCACGGTTCATGTATTGCTGAAGCCTGCCTTGGAGAACTTTGAGCATTACTTTACTAGCACGTGAGATGAGAGCAATTGTGTGGTAGTTTGAGCATTCTTTGGCATTGCCTTTCTTTGGAATTGGAATGAAAACTGACCTTTTCCAGTCCTGTGGCCACTGCTGAGTTTTCCAAATTTGCTGGCATATTGAGTGCAGCACTTTCATAGCATCATCTTTCAGGATTTGAAAAAGCTCAACTGGAATGCCATCACCTCCACTAGCTTTGTTCATAGGGATGCTTTCTAAGGCCCACTTGACTTCACATTCCAAGATGTCTGGCTCTAGATGAGTGATCACATCATCATGATTTTCTGGGTCGTGAAGATCTTTTTTGTACAGTTCTTCCATGTATTCTTGCCACCTCTTCTTAATATCTTCTGCTTCTGTTAGGTCCAGACCATTTGTGTCCTTTATTGAGCCCATCTTTGCATGAATGTTCCCTTAGTATCTCTGATTTCCTTGAAGAGATCTCTAGTCTTTCCCGTTCTATTGTTTTCCTGTATTTTTTTGCATTGGTCGCTGAAGAAGGCTTTCTTACCTCTTCTTGCTGTTCTTTGGAGCTCTGCATTCAGATGCTCATATCTTTCCTTTTCTCTCTTTTCAGTCCCTTGGTGCTGTACTATTTTGGACTTGCGTCTTTTGCTAAGCAAAGTTATTTCAACACTGAATCGTGTTGTTGCTTATGTCAATAGTTCATTAATTCTTATTGTTGAGTAGCATGCAGTTATATGTATGTACCATAATTTGCTTATCAACTTGTTGATGGGGTTTTGGTTGTTTTCAGTTTTTGAATATTGCAACTGAAAGTGCCATAGTGGTCATGACAAGGTTCTGTGTGGACATTTGCTTTTATTTTTCTTGTGTAAAGACCTAACAGCACAATAGCCATATTGCGTGGTTCGGTTCTGTTCGGTTCAGTCGCTCAGTCGTGTCCGACTCTTTGCTACCCCATGAATTGCAGCATGCCAGGCCTCCCTGTTCATCACCATCTCCCGGAGTTCACTCAGGCTCACGTCCATCGAGTCAGTGATGCCATCCAGCCATCTCATCCTCTGTCGTCCCCTTCTCCTCCTGCCCCTAGTCCCTCCCAGCATCAGAGTCTTTTCCAATGAGTCAACTCTTCGCATGAGATGGCCAAAGTACTGGAGTTTCAGCTTTAGCATCATTCCTTCCAAAGAACACCCAGGGCTGATCTCCTTCAGCATGGACTGGTGGTAGGTATGTGTTTAGTTTTTTAAGGAAACTGCCAACTCTTTGCCTGTTGGTCATGTTATGTTCTTACCCAGGACTATGGGCACTCCAGTTCCTTCACATATGTACCAACAGATTTTATGATCATCCTCTTCATTTTAGTCTTCTAATATATCTAAACACTGAGTGGTCTGGAGTACCAGTGCACCATAATTCATGAAGTCAAACAGTGTAAATTCAACTGTTCAACATTGTTCCTTTTTTTAACATTTAAAGGAAGAGTAGAAATTAATAAGAAAAATATAAGAATGAATCTAACTGTTCGCTTGCTATTTATCTTAAGCAGCAGGGTTTTGTTTCTCGGCATGGCATGACATGCAGGATCTTATTTCCCTGACCAGGGATCGAACCCTGTGCCCTCTGCAGGGGAAGAGCAGAATCTTAACCACTCTACCAGCAAGGAAGTCCCTTGAACAGCAGTATTTAATTTGCTATCCAGGGACCCCATAGAGGTCTCCTGGTCCACAAGTTCCTGACTCTTCATGATAAAACCTCAATTTTTTTTTCACTTTCTTCATTTTCTCATAAGTGTGCAGTTAAGCTTTCCATGGTTACATAACATGTGAGGGCATTGCTCTGTTGGCTAGTAGAGTATGTGCTTGTGAATACTCGTGTTTTTAAAAAATTCTCAACTTTAATTTTGAATACTAACTCTTGGTACACTATAACCCACATGGGCTTCAGCTCTTTGAAATCCTCAGTGATTTTGAAAAAAAAGTAAAGCAGTTCTGAGACCTAAGCCCTAGACAAAACTTAAAAGTAGTATAATAAAATGTACGAAAAGCACAGAAATTGAAGACGAAGAAAAGGAGTATTTAAAGTGTAAGGAATGGAATACCTTGAACATTAAAAGTTTACTGTATATTTTCCTTCCATCTGGGAGGGAAAGGAGTATAAACACATCTCTCCATGGTGTTATTGACCCTGGAGACCTGGCCTTTCTTTTGTTGTTGGCAGAACTTTGCTTCCTATAGTGCTAGGCTTGCTGTCTCTCTTCTGTATCCCAGGGTCATGTTGAATCCTCAGCCTCTTTTCAATGTGCCTGGTCAACGGGAACATTTTTCAGCGTGTATGAGAAGCTGCTGCTGTTTAACTTGCTTCCAGTATGAAAATAGCGCTGCAGCGATGGAGGGAAGCTGGGATTTGGTACTGAGGGCTGCACTCGTCTCAGGGCCCCAGGAGAATGTAGGTGTTGATGGAAGACAGAGCGAGAATGATTGTCAAATATGGTGCAAGGGCTTTTGTTTCTCCGTATCTATTGGTGATATTTATTATTTGTTAATATGTAAATCGTTTGACATAAATGAAGGGGCGGGGTTCTAGAATAAATTTTACAATTTTTCTTGTCTCGTTTAGCATCTTGAATACTTGCGTGGTTAGTGGATGGTGCTTCTTATCCAACATCAATACCATTCGACTCATGCACATCCCTTGTAAGTCTGTTACAAAAGAGGTTTACAAAGCTATGTGTGTGTGTGGTGGGCAGTGAACATGGTTTTAAAATTCTGCTACCACAAGTCACAATAATGGGTTTCTTGGGTAAAGAATGCTACTTTAATACTTTTTGTGACTATCCACCTCGGTTTCTTTTGCTTTTCATATACTGACTATTTTAATGTTAAAAATATCTCTAAGAGCACAAATATAAAATAGAAAACATCCAGTTAAATGAAATTGTCACATTGCTTGAGACCATGGCGAATTGTTTCTTAAACTTTCTATAGACTGCTAACTGGCTTTTCCTCTGAGTTACAATGTTCATTCTTCTCTATATTTGTAAGTAAAATATACTGTTTTCTCCTGAGATTAACTTAGGCATTCAAATTAAAATAAGTGAATGAATTGTATTGGAGTTTCAGCTTTAGCATCAGTCCTTCCAAAGAACACCCAAGACTGATCTCCTTTAGAATGGATTGCTTGGATCTCCTTGCAGTCCAAGGGACTCTCAAAGGTCTTTTCCAGCACCACAATTCAAAAGCATCAATTCATTGGCACTCAGCTTTCTTTATAGTCCAACTCTCACATCCATACATGACCACTGGAAAAACCATAGCCTTGACTAGACGGACCTTTGTTTGCAAAGTAATGTCTCTGCTTTTTAATATGTTATCTAGGTTGGTCTGCAAGGAGATCCAACCAGTCCATTCTAGAGGAGATCAGTCCTGGGTGTCCTTTGGAAGGACTGATGCTAAAGCTGAAACTCCAGTACTTTGGCCATATCATGTGAAGAGATGACTCATTAGAAAACACCCTGATGCTGGGAGGGACTGGGGCCAGGAGGAGAAGGGGATGACAGAGGATGAGATGGCTGGATGGCATCACTGACTCAATGGACATGAATTTGAGTGAACTCCTGGAATTGGTGATGGACAGGGAGGCCTGGCGTGTTGCAGTTCATGGGGTCACAAAGAGTCGGACATGACTGAGTGACTAAACTGAATTGAACAGAGGTTGGTCATAACTTTCCTTACAAGGAGTAAGCGTCTTTTAATTTCATGGCTGCAATCACCACCTGCAGTGATTTTGGAGCCCCCCAAAATAAAGTCTGACAGTGTTTCCACTGTTTCCCCATCTATTTTCCATGAAGTGATGGGACCAGATGCCATGATCTTAGTTTTGTTTTCTGCATGTTGAGCTTTCAGCCAACTTTTTCACTCTCATCTTTCACTTTCATCAAGAGGCTTTTTAGTTCCTCTTTACTTTTGCCATAAGGGTGGTCTATCTACGTATCTGAAGTTAGTGATATTTCTCCCGGCAATCTTGATTCCAGCTTGTGTTTCTTTCAGTCCAGCGTTTCTCGTGATGTACTCTGCATAGAAGTTAAATAAGTAGAGTGACAATACATAGCCTTGACATACTCCTTTTCCTATTTGGAACCAGTCTGTTTTTCCATGTTCAGTTCTAACTGTTGCTTCCTGACTTGCATATAGGTTTCTCAAGAGACAGGTCACGTGGTCTGATATTCCTGTCTCTTGAAGAATTTTCCACAGTTTTTTGTGATTCACACAAAGGCTTTTGCATAGTCAGAAAAGCAGAAATAGAAGTTTTTCTGGAACTCTCTTGCTTTTTCCATGATCCAGTGGATGTTGGCGATTTGATCCCTGGTTCCTCTGCCTTTTCTAAATCCAGCTTGAACATCTGGAAGTTTACGGTTCACGTATTGTTGAAGCGTGGCTTGGAGAATTTTGAGCATTACTTTACTAGTGTGTGAGATGAGTGCAATTGTGTGGTTGTTTGAGCATTCTTTGGCATTGCCTTTCTTTGAGATTGGAATGAAAACGGATCTTTTTTAGTCCTCTGGCCACTGCAGAGTTTTCTAGATTTGCTTGCATATTGAGTGCAGCACTTTCAGAGCATCCTCCTTCCGGATTTGAAATAGCTCCTCTGTTCCAAGGAATTCCATCTCCTCCACTAGCTTTGTTCATAGGGATGCTTTCTAAGGCCCACTTGACTTCACATTCCAGGATATCTGCCTGTAGGTCAGTGATCACACTGTCGTGATTATCTGGGTCATGATCTTTTTTTTGTACAGTTCTTCTGTGTATTCTTGCCACCTCATCTTAATATGTTCTGCTTCTGTTAGGTCCATACCATTTCTGTCCTTTATCGAACCCATGTTTACATGAATTATTCCCTTCATATCCCTACTTTTAAAGAGATGTTGAGTCTGACCCATTCTGTTGTTTTCCTCTATTTCTTTATATTGATCGCTGAAGAAGGCTTTCTTATCTCTCCTTGCTATTCTTTGCAACTCTACATTCAATTGGGTATATCTTTCCTTTTCTCTTTTGCTTTTCACTTCTCTTCTTTTCACAGCTATTTGTAAGGCCTCCACAGACAGCCATTTTGTTTTTTGCATTTCTTTTCCATGGGCATAGTCTTGATCCCTGTCTCCTGTACAATGTCACGAACCTCCATCCATAGTTCATCAGGCACTCTGTCTATCAGATCTAGTCCCTTCAATCTATTTCTCACTTCCACTGTGTAATCCTAAGGTCTGAGTTAAAAGTATGTTTTACTCAGAGAACACAAAAACTTGCTAGTTGCATGTACTTACTTTTTTACAAAATAAAATTGATGAATTTTAAAGACTCAACATCAACATTTTCTTTTATTTTTCATAAATAGAAACTCTAAACAGAAGACAGTATAATATGCAATAAAGCATGAAAATGTGTGTGGTTGCTGTTACTATAGTTGCCATTGCTGTGTAGAGTACACTTATTCCTTGAAAAGAAATTGAGGGGGATAAAGCAAGATGAAAAGTGACTGTAGGCTACTCTGATCAAATACATGAAACCTTCAATTTGAGCCTGGTGCCATTAGCCTGCATAGATTTCTCTGCCTTGTATCGAATTTCATCTCCTGAGGCTAACAGCTCTTCATGTCTATGTCTTGAGCACCTAAGAATGAATTCCCAGGGTTTCTCACTGTGAGAAAACATTTGTGGGAGACAAGGGTGATAGTGAAGCCCAGACATCCCGTTTGCACTCTATTGTCAGGGTCTGCCCTTAGGCCACGTCTCCCTGCTGTGACCCTAGCTAAAAGTCATTGCAAACTCTGGCTGGCTTCTCTTTGATTGGCTCCATCATTGTAGAGGAAGGAGTTTAAGAAAATGGGATTGAAATCTGCTTCAGGAACTTTGCCCTCTGATGGTTCCAAGCATGAGGGAGGGGCCTGGGGTGAGGAACTTCTTTCCTTCATGTAGAACAAGAACAGGACACCTGGGGTACAGAGCTGAGAGCCCTGGCTTCCTCCCAGTGCGTCCCTGCACGAGTGAAACCCAGCAGTTTTTCAGCCACTTTTCTCCTTCTTTTAAAGCAGTGCTAGCAATAGAGGGTTCGCTGGATATTTGTAGAATGGATTTGGAATAGAACTTTCAATTACTTTAATATATACAGTAAAGGAATTCATTTGTGAACCTGTTCAGTTTATCAGTAGTTTAAAATGAGGAGCTGTAACACTTTAGATGCAGACTGTGGTCAGTAGTTCAGAGCCATGGGTGTAGAACTGAGCCCATCAGAAGGACGCCAGCGTCAGGATGGGGATCGAGGCAAAGGGTCCCAGGGCAAGCCAGGCAAGGTAAGCGGGACAGGTGTTAGAACCAAAGAAAGGAGTTACGAGTGTTAAACACAAGCCAGTTCTGCTTGGTTGCTTAGGTTTTCCTGCTGTTGTACTGAAGCAGTTTTCCACATGGCTTCTGAAGTCTTGAAGTTCTAGGGAGAGCTGAGAGGCCAGTTGTGTGTGTGTGTGTGTGTGTGTGTGTGTGTGTGTGTGTGTGTGAAAGCCAGAGCTGCCTCCTACTGGCCAGTGAGAGCTAACTGCACATTTCTCCCTAAATCTGGGTTCCGACCTCTTTTCTGACTTTAATTTGGCCGTAGCTAGACTTTTCATACGAGAGATCACTAAATGCTTCCACTCAGAGCTGTCCCCTCTCCGGGACAGAGATTTGTTAACCATGTACCAGGATACCACTGGATAAAGTTCCAGAAAACCTCTCAAGAAAAAGTTATGTTGTGGATAAAGAAAATGTGGTACATAAACACAATGTTTATGCAGTTCAGTTCAGTTCAGTCGCTCAGTCGTGTCCGACTCTTTGCGACCCCATGAATCCCAGTACGCCAAGCTTCCCAGTCCATCACCAACTCCTGAAATTCACTCAAATTCACCTCCATCGACTCAGTGATGCCATCCAGCCATCTCATCCTCTGTTGTCCCCTTCTCCTCCTGCCCCCATCCCTCCCAGCATCAGAGTCTTTTCCAATGAGTCAACTCTTCGCATCAGGTGGCCAAAGTATTTGAGTTTCAGCTTTAGCATCATTCCTTCCAATGAAATCTCAGGGCTGATCTTCAGAAAGGACTGGTTGGATCTCCTTGCAGTCCAAGGGACTCTCAAGAGTCTTCTCCAACACCACAGTTCAAAAGCATCAATTCTTTGGTGCTCAGCCTTCTTCACAGTCCAACTCTCACATCCATACATGACCACTGGCAAAACCATAGCCTTGACTAGATGGACCTTAGTCGGCAAAGTAAAGTCTCTGCTTTTGAACATGCTGTTTAGGTTGGTCATAACTTTCCTTCCAAGGAGTAAGTGTCTTTTAATTTCATGGCTGCAGGCACCATCTGCAGTGATTTTGGAGCCCTCCAAAAATAGTCAGCCACTGTTTCCACTGTTTCCCCATCTATTTCCCATGAAGTGATGGGACCAGATGCCATGATCTTCATTTTCTGAATGTTGAGCTTTCAGCCAACTTTTTTACTCTCCTCTTTCACTTTCATCAAGAGGCTTTTTAGCTCCTCTTCACTTTCTGCCATAAGGGTGGTGTCATCTGCATATCTGAGGTGATTGATATGTCTCCCAGCAATCTTGATTCCAGCTTGTGTTTCTTCCAGCCCAGCATTTCTCATGATGTACTCTGCATATAAGTTAAATAAGCAGGGTGACAATATACAGTCTTGACGTACTCCTTTTCCTTTTCCTATTTGGAACCAGTCTGTTGTTCTGTGTCCAGTTGCAATCTTGATTCCAGCTTGTGTTTCTTCCAGCCCAGCATTTCTCATGATGTACTCTGCATATAAGTTAAATAAGCAGGGTGACAATATACAGTCTTGACGTACTCCTTTTCCTTTTCCTATTTGGAACCAGTCTGTTGTTCTATGTCCAGTTCTAACTGTTGCTTCCTCACCTGCATACAGATTTCTCAAAAGGCAGGTTAGGTGGTCTGGTATTCCCATCTCTTTCAGAATTTTCCACAGTTTATTGTGATCCACAGTCAAAGGCTTTGGCATAGTCAATAAAGCAGAAATAGATGTTTTTCTGGAATTCTCTTGCTTTTTTGATGATCCAGCGGATGTTGGCAATTTGATCTCTGGTTCCTCTGCCTTTTCTAAAACCAGCTTGAACATCAGGACGTTCACGGATTACTCAGCTATAAAACGGGAATGAAATAGTACTATGTGCAGGGAATCGGGGGAAAAGATGGCGGAGGATTAGGACGGGGAGATCACTTTCTTCCTCACTACTTCATCAAAAGAACATTTCAACGCTGAATAAATTCCATAAAACAACTTCTGAATGCTGGCGGAAGACATCAGGCATCCAGCAAAGCAGATCATTGGCTTCAAAAACAGGTAGGAATAAATATAAGGGACGAGAAAAGAGACAAAGGAGGTAGGGAGAGAGCCCCATCCCAGGAAGAGAATCCCGTCCCGGAAAGAGACTCTTAAAAAGAGAGGATTTCAGGCTCCAGGATACATTCTCGCACCCGATTCTGTATCGACCCTTGGAAGCCAGACGGCGACATGACAGGAAGGAAAAATAAATAACTAAAACCAACAGATTACAAATCCTACCGTAAATCCCGCAGCGGATAAGCAGCGCAAACGCCTGCATCAGACATTAGCGAGTGGGGGTTGGGCAGGGAGGAGCGGTACCGCCTGCGGTAGTGCTTTCTAGCAATCAGGCTGTGGGAAACGCAGGCTACAGTGCTTTTCACGAGAATCAGGTAGTAAAGCGGCCAGAATCGGGTCCGCGCGTGGCCAGAATGAACTAACTTGGACTAACAAACCAGACTTACTTCCACAGCATCACCTTTTAGGATTTGACATAGCTCCACTGGAATTCCATCACCTCCACTAGCTTTGTTCATAGTGATGCTTCCTAAGGCTCACTTGACTTCACTTTCCAGGATGTCTAGCTGTAGATGAGTGATCACATCATCATGATTAACTGGGTCATGAAGATCATTTTTGTACCGTTCTTCTGTGTATTCTTGGCACCTCTTCTTAACATCTTCTGCTTCTGTTAGGTCCATACCATTTCTGTCCTTTATTGAGCCCATCTTTGCATGAAATGTTCCCTTGGTATCTCTAATTTTCTTGAAGAGATCTCTAGTCTTTCCCATTCTATTGTTTTCCTCCATTCATTATTAGAGAAATGCAAATCAAAACTACAGTGAGATACTACCTCACTCCAGTCCGCATGGCCATCATCAAAAAGTCTACAAACAATAAATCCTGGAGAGGATGTGGAGTAAAGGGAACCCTCTTGCATTGCTGGTGGGAGTGTAAATTGATATAGCCACTATGGAAGTTATGGAGAATCCTTAAAAAGCTAGGATAAAACTACCATATGACTCCCCCTAGGCATGTACTGTGAGGACACCAAAATTGAAAATGACACATGTACCCCAAAGTTCATTGCAGCATTATTTACAATAGCTAGTACATGGAAGCATCCTAGATGTCCACTGACAGATGAATGGATAAAGAAGCTGTGGCACATACATACAATGGAACATTACTCACTCATTAAAAAGAATGAAATAATGCCATTTACAGCTACATGGATGGATCAAGAGACTTTCAAACTGAGTGAACTATGACATACAGAGGGAGAATCTATGAATGTGTATGGCTGAATCCCTTCACTGAAAGGGATTCAGTGCACCTGAAAATATCACAACATTGTTAATCGACTGTACTTCAATTAAAAAAAAAAAAACAAGAGTTGATTCTTTAAAAATTTGAACAAAATTGGTAAACCCTCTTAGTTGTACTTGGAGAAAAATATATAAGACTCAAAAATATTGTAAATGAAACAGGGGCATTAAAACTGATATTAAAAACAACAAAAAAATCTCTAAAGCAATTATCCTTCAATTAAAAGTAAATAAATTTTAAAAAATTTCTAAACTTATTCTATAAGGTGAGCATCATGATTCTCATACTAACACTAGACAAAAACATGACAAGCAAAGTACAGACCCAATATCTCTGATGAATTCTCATGAAAAATTCACAACAAAATGGGAGTAAACAGAATTCAACAGCAAATTAAAAGTATTATACATCATAACCAAATAGGATTTACTCTTGAAAAAGCAAGATGGTTCTATACATTAAAAACAATTACTACAATAATAACAGTAACAGCATTAAGAAAAAGCCATGATTATCTCAATTGATTCAAAAAAGAAACATGATAGAATTTCAATTTCATAAGGCAAAACATTCAACAAACCAGCAACAGAGGGACACTACCTCATTATATTAAAGTCCATAAAATAAGAGCTCACAGCTAACCTGAAAAGAAATAAAAAGCATCTATATTGTAAATTATCAGTTTACAGGAAAATGCATTATTTACAGAAACATTATCTCATAAACTGAAAATTCTAAAGATCCTACACACATACACACACACACACACACACAGAGTGTTATATCGCTAGTTTTAAAATTTGTCAGACTTTTGGGATATATGCTAAGTCACTTCAGTCATCTCCGACTCTGTGAGACCCCATAGACGGTAGCCCACCAGGCTCCCTCATCCCTGGGATTCTCCAGGCAACAACACTGGAGTGGGTTGCCATTTCCTTCTCCAATGCACGAAAGTGAAAAGTGAAAGGGAAGTCACTCAGTCATGTTCGACTCTTGGCGACCCCATGGACTGCAGCCTACCAGGCTTCTCCATCCATGGGACTTTTCAGGCAAGAGTACTGGAGTGGAGTGTAGAATCAATAAAAATTTGCTGTGTCATATATTACCAATGAACAATTTGTTAAAGAAATTAAATAAAAAAGTTTTATTTATGAGGGCAGAGAAAAAATAAGATATTTATTGAACTATTCAGTTAAGGGAGGCAAAGGACTTCCAGGCTGAACATACTACAAACTATTGCTGACTGAAATTAAATAAAACACCAATAAATGAAAAGACATCTTTGGTTGATGGAGGGAAAGACCTAATATTTTAAAGATGTCATTATTACCCAAAGTGTTCTAAGATTCAATATATTCTCTATCAAAATACCAATGACATTTTTGGCAGAAACAGAAAAACCCCTCCTGAAGTTTATATGGCAACTTAAGGAACTCTGAGGAGTAATGATATTTTCTGAAAAAAAAAAAAAAAAAGAAGAGGTAGCTGTCTCACATTTCTTAACTTGAAACAACTACAAAGCAACAATAACCAAGACAGCATGGTAATAGCATAAAGATAGATATTAAAACAATGGAACAGAATAAAGAACTCAGAAATAAGCACTGGTGTACATGGCTAGATAATTTTTGACAATAGTGTCAAGACTACCATCAGTATCATTCCAATGGGAAAGGATAGTCTCTTCAACAAAGAATTTGAGGAAAAATAGATACTTACATGCAAAAGAATGAAGGTAGACTGTTACCTAAACTCATTTAGAGAAATTAACTCAAAATACATCAAGGATCTTTTTTTAATATAAATTTATTTTTTAATTGGAGGTTAATTACTTTACAATATTGTATTGGTTTTGCCACATATCAACATGAATCCACCACAGGTATACACGTGTTCCCCATCCTGAACCGCCCTCCCTCCTCCCTCCCCATACCATCTCTCTGGGTCGTCTCAATGAAAGACAAAACTTTAAGATGCCTAGATTTAAAACCATGTGAGAAAAGATTCATGACACTGGATTTGGCAATAATTTCTTGGATGGGATAGCAACAAAGATAGATAAATGGGATTATATTAAACTTAAAAATACCCACAATAATCAAGTTACCTAAATGCCCATCAACTTGTTGACATTAGATATGCATTAGATCTTTTATTTATGCACCAAGACTGAATAAAGTAAGTGTGTTATATACAAACAATGGAGTATTTCTCAGTGTTAGAAAAGAAGGAAATTTTGTCATATGCTATCGCATGCGTGAACCTTGATGATATTATGTTAAATGAAATGAGCCACTCACACAACTCAAAACCTATGGGATGCAGCAAAGCAGTGCTACGAGGGAAGTTTACGGCAATGCAAGCCATCTCTTGGAGAAACAAGAGAAACATCAAATAACCTAACATTACACCCAAGCAGAAAAAGAAGAACAACAAAAAAAAAAATCCCAAGTTAGAAGAAAGAAAGAAATCACAAAGCTCAGAGCAAAAAAAGATAAAAAAGAAATGAAGGTAATAATAGCAAAGATCAATAAAACTAAAAGCTGGTTACTTGACATGATATACAAAAGTGACAAGCCATTAGCCAGACTCATGAAGAAAAAAAGAATATTCAAATCAATAAAATTAGAAATGAAGTTACAACAGACAATGCAGATACACAAAGGATTGTAAGAAACTACTATGAGCAACTGCATGCCAAAAAAAAAGGGACAACCTGGGAGAAACTGACAAATTCTTAGAAAGGTACAATCTTCCAACACTGAACCAGGAAGAAGCAGAAAATAATAACAGAACAATGACAAGCACTAAAAATTGAAACTGTGATTTAAAAAAAAATCTTCTAACAAACAAAGTCCACGGTCAGATGGCTTCATGTGCAAATTTTATCAAAAGTTCAGAGAAGAGCTAATAGCTGTCCTGCTCAAACTGTTAAAAAAAATACTGCAGAGGAGGGAGTACTCCCAAACTCATTTTCAGAGGCCATCATCACCCTGATACCAAAAAGAGACAAAGATACTGCAAAAAAAAAAAAAAGAAAATTACAATATCACTGATGAACATGGATGCAAAAATCTTCAACAAAGTTCTATCAAACAGAATCCAACACATTAAAAGAGTCATATACCATGATCAAGTGAGTTATATCCTGGGATGCAAACCAATCAATGTGCTATAATATATTAACAAACTGAATGACAAAAACCATATGATCGTCTCAATAAATGCAGAGAAGGCTTTCAACAAAATTCAATGCCCATTTATGATAAAACCTCTCCAGAAAATTGGCACAGAAGCAACCAACCTCAACTATTATAATAAGGGCCATATGCAACAAGCCCATAGCAAACATTATTCTCAATTGTGAAGAACTGAAAGCATTTCCTCTAAAATCAGGAACAAGACACAGGTGCCTTGTTCCTTTACTGCAAAGAGTAAAACTCTCACTGTTTGCAGATGACATGATACTACACCTAGAAAACCTTAAAAGAAGCTACCAACAACCACTAGAGCTAATTAATGAATGTAGTAAAGATGTAGGATATAAAATTAATCCACAGAAATCTCTTGTATTCCTATACACTGACAATGAAAAATCAGGAAGAAACTCAGTTGTGTCCAACTTTCTGTGACCCCCATGGACAGTAGTCCACCAAGCTCCTCTGTCCATGGGATTCTCCAGGCTAGAATATTGGAGTGGGTAGCCCTTGCCTTCTCTAGGGATCTTCCCAACCCAAGGATTGAACCCAGGTCTCCCACATTGCAGGCGGATTCTTTACCAACTGAGCCACCAGGGAAGCCCACACGTAAAAAAACCCTAAAAGAAGCTACCAACAACTACTAGAGCTAATGAATGAATGTAGTAAAGTTGTAGGAGAAGGCAAAATGGATTAAAGCCTTATATGTAAGGCCAGAAACTATAAAACTCTTAGAGAAAAACAGAGAAGTACATTCTTTGACATAAATTGCAGGCAAGATAATTTCTGACCCACCTCTTAAATTAATGGAAATGAAAACAAAAATAAACAAATGGTACCTAATGTGGATCACAATAAACTTTGGAAAATTCTGAAAGAGATGGGAATACCAGACCACCTGCCCTGCCTCTTGCAAAATCTGTACACAGGTCAGGAAGCAACAGTTAGAACTGGACATGGAACAACAGACTGGTTCCAAATAGGAAAAGGAGTACGTCAAGGCTGTATATTGTCACCCTGCTTATTTAACTTCTATGCAGAATACATCATGAGAAACACTGAACTGGAAGAAACACAAGCTGGAATCAAGATTGGGAGGAGAAATATCAATAACCTCAGATATGACATCACCATTATGGCAGAAAGTGAACAGGAGCTAAAGGGCCTCTTGATGAAAGTGAAAGAGGAGAGTGAAAAAGTTGGCTTAAAGCTCAACTTTCAGAAAATGAAGATCATGGCATCCGGTCCCATCACTTCATGGGAAATAGATGGGGAAACAGTGGAAACAGTGTCAGACTTGATTTTTCTGGGCTCCAAAATCACTGCAGAAAGTGACTGCACCCATGAATTAAAAGACGCTTACTCCTTCGAAGAAAAGTTATGACCAACCTAGATAGCATATTCAAAAGCAGAGACATTACTTTGCCGACTAAGGTCCGTCTAGTCAAGGCTATGGTTTTTCCTGTGGTCATGTATGGATGTGAGAGTTGGACTATGAACAAGGCTGAGCACCGAAGAATTGATGCTTTTGAACTGTGGTGTTAGAGAAGACTCTTGAGAGTCCCTTGGACTGCAAGGAGATCCAACCAGTCCATTCTGAAGGAGATCAACCCTGGGATTTCTTTGTAAGGAATGATGCTAAAGCTGAAACTTCAGTACTTTGGCCACCTCATGCAAGGAGTTGACTCATTGGAAAATACTCTGATGCTGGGAGGGATTGGGGGCAAGAGGAGAAGGTGACGACCGAGGATGAGATGGCATCACGGAGTCTGAGTGAACTCCAGGAGATGGTGATGAACAGGGAGGCCTGGCGTGCTGCTATTCATGGGGTCGCAAAGAGTCAGACACGACTGAGTGACTGAACTGAAGTGAATAAAACTCAAAAGCTTCTGTACAGCAAAGGAAACTATAAACAAGATGAAAAGATAAGCCTCAGAACAGGAGAAAATAACTGCAAATGAAGCAACTGACAAAGGGTTAATCTTCAAAATATATAAGCAGCTCATGCAGCTAAATATCAGAGAAACTGATATAAGAACTCACTTATAAAAATGGACAGAAAACTTAAACAGACATTCTCCACAGATGACTAATAAGCACATTAAAACTAATAAACACATTAAAAGATGCTCAACATTGCTCATTATTAGAGAAATGCAAATCACAACTACAGTGACGTCTCCTCACACCAGTTAGAATGGCCATTGTTAAAATCTACAAACAATAAATGCTGGAGAAGATGTGGTAAAAGGGAACCCTCCTGCACTGTTGGTGGGAATAAAAACTGCCAGAGCCATTATGGAAGACAGTATGGAGATTCCTTCAAAAATTAGGACCTAATCTATCATATGACCCAGCAATCCGACTACTGGGCATAAACCTTGAGAAAACCAAACTCTAAAAAAGACACATGTACCCCAGTGTTCACTGTAGCAATATTTACAACAGGAACAGGTGGCACAGTAAAGAATCTGCCTACCAATGCAGGAGATGCAAGAGACAAGGGTTTGATCCCTGGGTTGGGAAGATCCCCCAGAATAGGAAATGGCAACTCACTCCAGTAATTTTACCTGGAAAATTCCATGGACAGAGAAGCAAAGAGTAAGACACGACTGAGCATGTGCACCCAAACACACACAGACAGGACATGGAAGTGTGTCGATGTCCATCTACAGATGAATGGATAAAGAAGCTGTGGTACACTCATACGAACAAAGGTTAACTCAGCCATAAAAGGAACTAATCTCAGTCAGCTGTAGTGAGGTAGATGAACCTAGAACCTCTTATAGAAAGTGAAATAAGTCAGAAGGAGAAAAACAAGTATCATATATAACGTATATATATGGAATTTAGAAAAATGGTACTGATAAACTTAGTAGAGAACAGACTTGTGAGCACAGCAGCTGAAGGTGAGGGAGGGAGGTGAACTGAGAAAGCAGTATTGCCATATACACACTATCCTGTGTAAAACAGTAGGGCCCTGTCTGATGCTCTGCAATAAACCAGAGTGGTGGGATAGGGGAAGGAAAGAGAGGCTCAGGAGGGAAGGGAGGTACACACACATATGTAACTGATTTATGTTGTTGTATGGCAGAAAGCAGCACAAATCGTAAAGCAAGTTAAAAAAAAATTTTTAATGCTTTTCCTGGAAAGCCACTGGGAGTTCAGATCTTTTGAGCATGAGCTGCCCATTCTCCTTGCCTGACTCCATGTTGAGTACCTGCAATAAACATTGTACTTTCAGTCACCATAAACTATTAATAAATAACCCAGTCACAGAAAGACAAATACTGTATGATTCCTCTTTAATATTAAGTGTCTAAAGTTGTCAAAAGCCAGTTGTGAAATTTTATGATTCTATTACAGTTGGCTAAGCCTAAATAGAAACATTGTTCACTGAATTATTTTGCATATATTTCACTTTCCTTTGTAAAAATAAATCTTTTACAATTTAATTTTCCAGTACTACAATTAAAGATTTTTTAAAATACTTACCTATTACCTATTCCTGCCTTCCTATTTATCACTCTTTAATCATTCAAAAAGTAATCAAAAGAAGATTATCAAGCTGTATAGGATTCTAGAAGTTGAGGAGTCCATAATCAATACATAAAGCTCCTCCCATCATAGAGCTTAAATCTCCATGGGTTAAACAGATAAGAAATAAGTAAACTGATGCATAAACCAGATGTTTTGATAATGGTACGTACTGTGAACAGAATAAAGCAGGCACTGAGAAAGAGTTACTGTGGTATAGGGATAAGCCCATCTTAGTTCCAGTGGCTCACTCCCCCAGATTCACTACACCCTGCACAGGGCCACACAGCCTTGGCTGGAATTGGTTTTGGATAAGCACACAGCCCAGTTATATCCAATGAGTTATAATCGTTTAGAGTTCCAAAAAGAGAGACTGGGAAGATATTTTAGTCATGAAATTTCCAAAACTGATGAAAGACTTCATAGCATAGATTTAAGTAATTTATCAAAACCCAGGAATCTTAAATATAAAGAAAACTATTACCTAAACACATCATTAGCAAACTGCTAAGTAGCCATTAAAAAAAAAAAAAAAAAAAAAAAACCTTAAGAGCAGCCAATGAAAGGTAAATTATATACAGAAGGAAAAGTATGGCTGTTACATCTTAAGAAATAATGGAAGATAGAAAACAATGGTATACGATTTTTAAAGCATTAAAAGAAAAAAATATGTTAACCTATAATTCTATACACAAAAAATGTTTTTCCAAAATAAAGGGGAACTAAAGTATCAGATGTGTATATGTATGTACTTATTTACTGGCACCTAACAGTCCTTTCACCTAACTGTATTACTCAATAAAACTCAAATATGGTGGTAGGATTAGCACCTTCTAATTTTCACAACCAGCTTGGTATTTCACAGGACAAAACTGAGAAGAAAAGTAACTAGGCTCCAAAGACCAACCCACTCAATTTCAACACTGATGGACTGTTCCTTATGGACTGCTCTCAATACCCAAGCTGCATAACTGGGATTCTTTATGTGCCTAGAAGAGGCCACATCAACCCAGTGTGTGTCTGAGGAGCTTCTGTAGATGCCCAAAGCAGCTGCAGCAGAAGCTGAAGACAAAGCCAGGGTCAGAGTCCAACAGACTCGCTCAGAGGATGTTTCAAATTGCCAACATCCGCTGGATCATAGAAAAAGCAATAGAATTTCAGAAAAACATCTACTTCTGTATATTGACTATGCCAAAGCCTTTGACTGTGTGGATCTCAATAAACTGTGGAAACTTCTTTTTTTTTTAATATTTTAGGCTTATTTATTTTCTTCTAAATAGCTTTATTAAGAGATAAATGACATTCAGTAAACTGCACATATTTAAAGACTACAGTTTGATAAGTTTTGACATAAGACACCATCATCTCAATCAAGATAGTAAACATAACCATCGCCCCAAAATATCTCCCAGTGCCACCCATTCCTAGGCAAACACTGATGTTTGCTTACTGTAGATTAAGAGATGAGAATACAACACCACCTTACCGGCCTCCTGAGAAATCTGTATGCAAGTCAAGAAGCAACAGCTAGAATCAGACATGGAACAATGGACTGGTTCCAAACTGGGGCAGGATTATGTCAAGACTGTATATCGTCACCCTGCTTATTAAACTTATATGCAGAGTGTATCATGCAAATGCCAGGCTGGAAGAACCACAAGCTGGAATCAAGATTGCCAGGAGAAATAGCAATAACCTCAGATATGCAGAGACTCCACTCTTATGGTAGTAAGCGAAGAGGAACTGAAGAGCCTCTTGATGAAAGTGAAAGAGGAGAGTTGAAAACCTGGCTTAAAACTCAGCATTCAAAAAATGAAGATCATGGCATCTGGTCCCAACTACTTCATGGAAAATGGTGAAACAATGGAAACAGTGACAGACATTTATTTTCTTGGACTCCAAAATCACTGCAGGTGCTGACTGCAGCCATGAAATTAAAAGACACTTGCTCCTTAGAAGAAAAGCTATGACAAACCCAGACAGCATATTAAAAAGCAGAGACAACACTTTACTAACAATGGTGCATCTAGTCAAAGGTATGGTTTTTTTCCAGTAGTCATGTATGGATGTGAGAGTTGGACCATAAAGAAAGTTGAGTGCCAAAGAATTGGTGCTTTTAAACTATGGTGCTAGAGAAGACTCTTGAGAGTCCTTGGACTGCAAGGAGATCAAACCAACAATCCTAAAGGAAATCAGTCCTGAATATTCATTGGAAGATAGATGCTGAAGCTGAAGCTCCAATACTTTGGCCACCTGATGTGAAGAACTGACTTATTAGAAAAGAACCTGACGTTGGGAAAGATTGAAGTCAGGAAGAGAAGGGGATGACAGAGCATGAGATGGTGGGATGGCATCACAGATTCGATGGACATGACTGTGAATAAGCTCTGGGAGTTGGGTGATGGACAGGGAAGGCTGGCATGTTGCAGTCCATGGGGTCGTAAAGAGTCACACCCAACTGAGTGAGTGAACCAAACTGAACTGAAATATGTCTTCATCCAGACAAAACCTGGGATGATTTATTCACTGGAGATCTGTACTCTAAAAAAATTAGAAGAAATTCTTCATAAAATTAATTAAATTTTAGCATCAGAAAGAAGGAATGAGGAACACCAGAACAAAACTGGTAAAGTCATAGCCAGATGGTTTAGTTCAATCCAAACCTACTCTGATGCTGGCAGGGATTGGGGGCAGGAGGAGAAGGGGATGACAGAGGATGAGATGGCTGGATGGCATCACGGACTCAATGGACATGAGTCTGAGTGAACGCCGGGAGTTGGTGATGGACAGGGAGGCCTGGTGTGCTGTGATTCATGTGGTCGCAAAGAGTCAGACATGACTGAGCAACTGAACTGAACTAAACTGAAACCTACTATGGTCTGACTATGACAAAACGTTATATCAGGGAGAGCATAAGGACAAGTTAGATGAACTGCCTTTGAAACTCTTACAATGAAGTAAAGAAAATAAGATATATAGTTCTGAGTAGAGAACAAAGTTGAAAGTAATATATTCTATTAACATTACATGTGTATTGTAGAGTTTATACTGTGGTCTGCAGAGAAAGCTCAATGTACAGTATGACCTTTTGAAGTGAGGTACACTAACAGAAACAAGTATCCTAGGCAGTCAAATAGCAGGAACAGCGGTAAGAAATCACTAAATACGTAGTGGGGCCATTAGCATGGTCCTTATCCTTAACTGGTAGAATATCACACACATGAAAGAAAGAAGGGCAAATATGTTGGAAGAAAGGTTTACTATAAAAATTATTATAAATGTTTCTCTGAATAAATTTAACTTTCACTTTTAAGAATTTTTAACAAAGAAAACAAGGAAAGGCTCTGCATCACTATGGATTTTATCCAGATGGTTCTGGCTATAATGGAAATGCTATAACGGTGAGATATGTAATTAGCGGGCCAGTTGGAACTGATTTTAAAAGCTGTCCATGTGAACTTAGAGTCTGGCAGCAGAACCATGCACCTCAAACACCCAGAAGTAAACTGCAAATATATATCTAAGTAGTGGTCTGGGTGAAAGTAATAGGTTTTGGAAAAGGAATGTTAATACATAGGGATGGTAGCTAAAGCCACAAATATCAATGTTAGTATCAAATTAAAGATAAAAGAGAAAGAGAAGAAAATAAAAGAAGTTACAGAGAATTGAACATATACTCGAGGACTTCAAGTCTCTTCATTCAACAAGAGTACTACACAGAAGATCTATAGGGAAACAGAAGACTTAAATAACACTATAAAATCACAAGATGTAGCAGACTTCCATAGAACAGCAGCAGAATGCATATTTTTAAGTGCATAAAGAACATTCCAAATGATAATGTATGAGCTAGACCATAAAACAAACCTTGACAAATGTAGAGAATTGAAGTTATTCAAATCTAATCATAATGGCAATATATCAGAAATAGCAAAAAAAAAAATCTTTTACATATACACCACTAAATAAACAATGGCAATTCCAATCCTGTGTGTACATTTGTGAGAAATCAAAATATTTGTCCACACAAAATACACAAATATTCATATCAACATTATTCAGACTAGCCAAAAGTGAAAATAATCAAAATTCTTCACTAAACTTTATTATTATAAATTAATGAAGGGATGAACAAAATATAGCATAGCCATACAATAGAATATTACTTAGCAATACAAAATGAAATACTGATAAATTCTATCATAAATAGATTTCAGCATAAGTTTTTTATCATGCTAAGTAAGAGAAGTCAGAAACAAAAGTCCATGTATTTTGTGAGCTTCATGCAAGTTCCAGAAAGGACAAATCCAAACAGATATAATCCATACAGATATACAGGCTGATGGTTGCCCAGGCTCAAGGAGGGGAGGTGGGAACAATGGAGAGTGACTGCTAATAGGTACTTGTTTCCTTTTAGGGGTGATTACAATGTTCTAAAAAAATCATGGCTACGTATCTCTGTGAACATCTAAAAAGCAATGAATTATATATATACTTTAATTGAATAGATTTTGTGTTGTAAGGATTATATACCAGTAAGAACATAGACTAAAACATTTTCAGACAAACAAATACTGAAAGAAATCATTACCAACACATTCATATTGACAGAATAGCTAAAGAAACTCCTTTAAGTAGAAGGAAAATTATAAAAGACAAAAATATGTATTTACACACAAAAAGGAAAAGCACTAAAAATAAGAATGATATGAGTGTGTAATTAATATATAATTGAATCTATTTATTGGATAAGGAAATGGCAACCTATGCCAGGATTCTTGCTTGGAGAATTCCATGGACAGAGGAGCCTGGCAAGCTACAGTCTGTGGGGTCTTAGAGTCAGACACAACTGAGCAACTATCACTCATGCTAATAGGTACTTGTTCCTTTTAGGGGTGATTACAATGTTCTAAAAAAATCATGGCTACGTATCTCTGTGAACATCTAAAAAGCAATGAATTATATATATACTTTAATTGAATAGATTTTGTGTTGTAAGGATTATATACCAGTAAGAACATAGACTAAAACATTTTCAGACAAACAAATACTGAAAGAAATCATTACCAACACATTCATATTGACAGAATAGCTAAAGAAACTCCTTTAAGTAGAAGGAAAATTATAAAAGACAAAAATATGTATTTACACACAAAAAGGAAAAGCACTAAAAATAAGAATGATATGAGTGTGTAATTAATATATAATTGAATCTATTTATTGGATAAGGAAATGGCAACCTATGCCAGGATTCTTGCTTGGAGAATTCCATGGACAGAGGAGCCTGGCAAGCTACAGTCTGTGGGGTCTTAGAGTCAGACACAACTGAGCAACTATCACTCACTTAATCTATTTAAGAGATAAATGTCTGTTTATGTAAAAATAACAACAATATATTGTAGCATTTATAACATATGTTTAAGTGAAATAATGACCACAACTCCATAATGTCTATGAGGAAAGAGATAGAAATATATAACTGTAATATTTTTATACTATATGTGAAATAGTTTAATATTACTTGAAGATAGACTATGATTAAGTTAAAGATGTATACTACAAATCTTTAACACAAGATTAAAAAAGTAAAATAAATGTTTATAGCTAATAATAAAGCAAATAGATGGAAACATAAAAAGAGGGGAAAAGCAACAAGGGACAGGATCCACAGCAAATCAATAAAAATATGACAGACAAATCTAACCATGTCAATAATCACATTAAATGCAAATGGTCTAAAGACTCCAATTAAAATGCAAATATTGGAATAGACTGGTTCAAGATGGCAAAATAGAAGGACATGCATTCACCTTCTCTTGTGAAGAGTGCTGAAATCACAGCTAATTGCTGAGCAACAGGAAGACTCTGTAATGCACCAAAAATGAATCCCTGCATCCAGAGAATAAGAGAATCCACAGTGAGACAGTAAAAGGGACACAATCATAATAAAATCAAATCCTGTAACTGCCAGGTGAACAAACCACAAAAATGGAGAACAATTATACCACAGAAGTTCTCCCACTGGAGCAAAGTTTCTGAGACCCCTGTCAGGCTTCCCATCCTGAGGATCAAGCAATGGGAACAGGCATCTCCAAAGAACCTGACTTTGAAGGCCAGTGGATTTGATCACAGGACTTTCACAGAACTGGGAAAAACAAAGACTCCACTCTTGGAGGGCACACACAAAGTCTTGTGCTCGCCAGCAGTAGTGATGCCACAGGAGCCTGAACCACACCTGTCTGCTAGACCACTATAGAGTGTCCTGCAGGGGATAGAGGCTGCTGTGATTCACCCAGAGGACAAGGGTTAAGGCAGAAACAGTTCTGGGAACCATTAATTGGTGTTAGCCTTCTCAGAGGCCTCTATTAGCCCTACCATACAGTCTGTATACTCCAGTGCTGGCTCACCTCAGGCAAAACAATGAACAAGGAAGGAACACAGCCCTAATGATCAGCAGAAAAGTGGATTAAACTTTTACTAAACACAGCCCTAGTCACCAGAGTGAGGTCCAGTTCCACCCACCACAAGTCCCTCCCATCAGAAAGCTTGCACAAGCCTCTTAGCCTCATGCACCAGAGGCAGAGAGCAGAATCAAGAAGAACTACAGTCTTGTAGTCTGCAGAATGAAAAGCATAATCTCAGAAAGTTAGACAAAATGAACGGGCAGAGGATTATGTTCCAGATAAAGGAACAAGATAAAATCCGAGTAAAACAGCTAAATGAAGTAGATACTAGCAACCTTCCAGAAAAATAATTCTGAATAATGATAGAGAAGATAATCCAGGATTTTGGGTAAGGGGAAAATGGAGGTAAAGATTGAGAAGATGCAAGAAATATTTAACAAAGACCTTCAAAAAACTAAGATCATGCATGGCATCTGGTCCCATCACTTCATGGCAAATAGATGGGGAAACAATAGAAACAATGACAGACTTTATTTTCTTGAGCTTCAAAATCACTGCAGATGGTGATTGCAGCCATGAAATTAAAAGACACTTGCTCTTTGGAAGAAAGGCTATGACCAACTTAGACAGCATATTAAAAAGCAGAGACATTAGCGACAAAGGTCCATCTAGTCAAAGCTCTGGTTTTTCCAGTAGTCAGGTATAGGTATGAGAGTTGGACCATAAAGAAAGCTGAGCACTGAAGAACTGATGATTTTGAACTGTGGTGTTGGAGAAGACTCTCGAGAGTCCCTTGGACTGCAAGGAAATCCAACTAGTCAATCCTAAAGGAAATCAGCTCTGAATATTCATTGGAAGGACTGATGCTGAAGCTGAAACTCCAACATTCTGGCCACCGGTAGTGAAGAACCAACTCATTGGAAAAGACGTTGATGCTGTGAAAGATTGAAGGCACGAGGAGAAGGGGACAAGAGAGGATGAATGGTTAGATGGCATCCCCAATTCGATGGACATGAGTTTGAGTAAACTTCAGAAGTTGGCAATGGACAGGGAACACTGGCATGCTGCAATCCATGGGGTTGCAAAGAGTCAGACATGACTGAGCGACTGACCTGTACTGAGAAGAACTAAAGAACAAGCAAACAGAAATGAACAATAAAATAACTGAAATGAAAAATACAAAAGAAGAAATCAATGGCAGAATAACTAAGCCAGAACAAATAAGTGACCTAGAAGGCAGAATGGTGGAAATCACTATCACAGAACAGAATAAAGAAAAAAAGAGAAATGTAAACAGCCTAAGAGTCCTCTGGAACAACACTAAATGCATCAACATTCACAATATCATGGAGCCAGAAAAAGAAGAGAGAACCTGAGAAAATAATTTAAGAAATAGTGCCTTATGACCCAGCAATCTCACTGCTGGGCATACACACCGAGGAAACCAGAATTGAAAGAGACACATGTACCCCAATGTTCATTGCAGCATTGTTTATAATCACCAGGACATGGAAACAACCCAGATGTCCATCAGCAGATGAATGGATAAGAAAGCTGTGGTACATATACACAATGGAGTATTACTCAGCCATTAAAAAGAATGAATTTGAATCAGTTCTAATGAGATGGATGAAACTGGAGCCATTATACAGAGTGAAGTAAGCCAGAAAGAAAAACACCAATACAATATACTGACACATATACATGGAATTTAGAAAGATAGTAACGATGACCCTGTATGTGAGACAACAAAAGAGACACAGAGGAGAAGGGGAGAGGTATAGAATGGACTTTTGGCCTCTGAGGGAGAGGGAGAGGGTGGGATGATTTGGGAGAATGGCACTAAACATGTATACTATCATATAAGAAACGAAGTGCCAGTCTATGTTCAATACAGGATACAGGATGCTTGGGGCTGGTTTACGGGATGATCCGGGGAGATGGTGTGGGGTGGGAGGTGGGAGGGGGCTTCAGCATTGGGAGATCGTGTACACCTGTGCCAGATTCATGTCAATGTATGCCAAAACCAATACAGTATTGTAAAGTAGAATAAAGTATTAAAAAAGAAATAGTAACTGAAAACTTCCCTAACACAGGAAACAGTCAACCAAATTTAGGAAGCACAGAGTGTTTCAGGCAGGATAAACCCAAGGAGGAACATACCTAGACACATAGTTATCAACTAGACAAAAATTTAAAAACATTAAAAGCAACAAGGAGAAAATGACAAATAACATACAAGGGAATTGCCATAAGGTTATAAGCAAATCTCTCAGCAGAAAATTCACAAAGAAAGTGAAAGTGAAAGTCGCTCAGTCGTGTCAAATTCTTTGCCACCCATGGACTGTCAGTTCAGTTCAGTTGCTGTGTCATGTCCAACTCTTTGTGACCCCATGGACTGCAGCATGCCAGGCCTCCCTGTCCCTCACCAACTCCCAGGGTTTACTCAAACTCATGTTCATTGAGTTGGTGATGCCATCCAACCATTTCATCCTCTGACATTCCCTTCTCCTCCCACAATTAATCTTTCCCAGCATCAGAGTCTTTTCTAGTGAGTCAGTTCTTTGCATCAGATGGCCAAAATATTGGAGTTTGAGCTTCAACATCAGTCCTGCCAATGAACACTCAAGACTGATTTCCTTTAGGATGGACTGGTTGGATCTCCTTGCACAGATTCGTGGAATTCTGCAGTCCATGGAATTTTCCAGACCAGGATATTGGAGTGGGTAGATTTTCCCTTCTCCAGGGGATCTTCCCAACCCCAGGATCAAACCCAGGTCTCCCGCATTGCAGGGGGATCACCAGCTTAGCCGCATTCACAAAGGAGTGGCACAATATATTTAAAGTGATGAAAGGTTCAGTTCAGTTCGGTCACTCAGTTGTAAGGACATACAATCAAAAATATCCTACCCAGCAAGGCTCTCATTCAGATTTTACAGAGAAAACCTTATAGGCAAGCAAAGACTAAGAGAATTCAGCAACACCAGCTTTGCAACAAATGCTAAAGAACTCCTCTAGGCTGGAAAGAGACTAGTAACTTTAAAAATATCTTTAACATATATAGACTACCATATCAAAACCTCATGGAAATAGCAAACCTCAAAAACACACACAAAAGAAAAGGGAAACCAAAGACACACTAAAGATGGTCATCAAAACACAAGAGAGGAGAACAAAAGCATAAGTGGAATAAAAGACATACAAAAACAAACCCAAATCAATTTTTTAAATAGCAAAGGGAATACACATATTCGGATATGTACATGGATTAAACAGGTCAACCAAAAGACAAGATTGGTTGAGTGGATACAAAAAGAAGATGCATATACATGCTGTCTACAAGAAACCCATCTCTGATGTAATGGACATGAACAGACTTAAAGTGAAGGGATGGAAGAAGTATTCCGCACAAATGGAAACAAAAGAAAAGCTGAAGTAGAAATATTCATATCAGGAAAAAAATAGACTTTAAAACAGACTTTTATGAGAGACAAAGAAGAACACTACATAATGATCAAGGTATCACTCCAAGAAGATATAATAACTGTAATTACATATGCAACTAACACAGAAGCACCTCAGTATATAAACAAATATTAAAAGCCATAAAGGAAGAAAGCAAGGAGGAATCAGCTTGTGTTACTACACAATAACAGTGAGGAACTTTAATGCCCTTATTCATCAATGGACAGATCATCCAGAGAGAAAAAAATCAATAAGGAATTAGGCTTTAGACCAGATGGACTCGATATTATAGAACATTCCATCCAAAAGCAGTAACATACACATTCTTCTAAAGTGCACACAGAACATTCTTCAGAATTGTCAACATGCTGGGCATCAGAATGAGCCTTGGTAAATTTAACAAAGCTGAAGTCATATCAAGCCCATTTTCTAATCACAATGCTATAAGATTAGGAATAAACTACAAGAAAAAAAACCTACATGGAAACACAAACCCATGCAGGCTAAATAGTAAACTATAATTTATTTCAATCCTTATCAAATAACCAATGGCATTTTTCACAGAACTAGAGGAAAAACACTTAAAATTTTTATGGAGACACCGAAGACCTCAAATAGCCAGAGTAATCTTGAGAAAGAAACATGGAGCTGGAGGAATCAGGTTCTATGAACCCAGACTATACTACAAAGCTACAATCATCAAAATAAGATGGCCTTGGCACAAACACAGAAATACAGATCAATGGAACAGGTTAGAAAGCACAGAAATAAATCCATGTACCTATGGTCAATTAGGGGCTTCCCTGGTGGCTCAGTGGTAAAGACCCATCCTGCCAGTGCAGGAGCTATGAGTTCAACCCCTCTGTTGGGAAGATTCCCCAGAGGAGGAAAGAACAACACACTCCAGTGTTCTCTAGGAAATCTCATGGACAGAGGAGCCTTGCAGGCTAGAATCCAGGGGTTGCAAATGAGTCAGACATGACTTACCAACTAAACAACAACAAAATGGTCAATTTGTAACAAAGGGGGTATGACTACACAATGGTGGAAAGACACTCTCTTCAACAAACAGTGCTGGGAAAACTGGACAGCTACATGTAAAAAATAATAAAATTAGATCATTCTTTAACACCATACAAAAATAAGCTTAAAATGAATTAAAGAACTACATGGGAGATTGGTCAGTATAAAACTCCTAGAGGAAAACATAGGCAGAACACTCTGACATAAATTATAGCTATATCTTTTTCAATTCATATACTAGAATAATGAAACTAAAAACAAAAATACACAAACGGTACCTAATAAGACTCAAAAGTTTTTGTACGGTAGAGGAAAACATAAAGAAAATGAAAAGACAACTCACACACGGGGAGAAAATATTTGCAAATGATGTGACTGATAAGCAATTGGTCTCCAAAATTTACAAACAGTTCATGAAGTTAAATATCACTAAGATAAACAATCCAATTTTTTAAAAATGGGCAGAAGACCTAGACATTTCTTCACAGAAGACATATATGTGGCCAAAAGGCACAGGAAAATATGTTTAACATAAATAATTATTAGAAAAATGCAAAGCAAAACTATAGTGAGATATAATCAGCCAAAATGACTATCATAAAAAAAAAATCCAAAAACAATAAATGCTAGAGAGGTTGTGGAGACAAGGAAACCCTCATACACTGTTGGTGGGAATTTAAAGTGGTACAGTCACGGTGGATAACAGTGTCAAAGTTCTTTTTTTTAAATGTAAATTTATTTATTTTAATTGGAGGTTAATTACAATATTGTATTGGTTTTGCCATACATCAGCATGAATCTGCCACAGGTATACACGTGTTCACCATCCTAGACCCCTCTCCCTCCTCCCTCCCCATACCATCCCTCATCCCAGTGCACCAGCCCCAAGCATCCAGTATCATCCATCAAACCTGGACTGGCGATTTGTTTCACATATGATATTACATATGTTTCAATGCCATTCTCCAAAATCATCCCACCCTTGCTCTCTCCCACAGAGTCCTAAAGACTGTTCTATACATCTGTGTCTCTCTTGCTGTCTCACATATAGGGTTATCTTTACCATCTTTCTAAATTCCATATATATGCTTTAGTATACTGTATCAGTGTTTTTCTTTCTGGCTTACTTCATTCTGTATAATAGGCTCTAGTTTCATCCACCTCATTAGAACTGATTCAAATGCATTCTTTTTAATGGCTAAGTAATATTTCCATTGTGTATATGTACCACTGCTTTCTGATCCATTCATCTGCTGATGGACATCTAGGTTGCTTCCATGTCCTGGCTACTATAAACGGTGCTGCAATGAACATGGAGGTACATGTATCTCTTTCAATTCTGGTTTCCTCAGTGTGTGTGCCCAGCAGTGGGATTGCTGGGTCATATGGCACTTCTATTTCCAGTATTTTAAGAAATCTCCACACTGTTCTCCATAGTAGCTGTACTAGTTTGCATTCCCACCAACAGTGTAAGAGGGTTCCCTTTTCTCCACACCTTCTCCAGCATTTATTGTTTGTAGACTTTTGGATCACAGCCATTCTGACTGGCGTGAAATGGTACCTCACTGTGGTCTTGATTTGCATTTCTCTGATAACAACTGATGTTGAGCATCTGTTCATGTGTTTGTTAGCCATCTGTATGTCTTCTTTGGAGAAATCTCTGTTTAGTTCTTTGGCCCATTTTTTTTATTGGGTCATTTATTTTTCTGGAATTAAGCTGCAGGAGTTGCTTCTATATTTTTGAAATTAGTTGTCTGTCAGTTGCTTCATTTGCTATTATTTTCTCCCATTCTGAAGGCTGTCTTTTCACCTTGCTTATAGTTTCCTTTGTTGTGCAGAAGCTTTTAATTTTAATTAGGTCCCATTTGTTTATGTTTGCTTTTATTTCCAATATTCTGGAAGTTTTTTTAAAAAATTAAAAAGAGAGCTACCATTTGATCCTGCAATCCCACTCCTGGGCATGTATACAGAGAAAAACATGGTGGTCTGAAAGAATACATGTACCCCAGTGTTCACTGTAACACTGTCTACAATAGCCAAAACATGGAAGTAAAATAAATTGTCCATTGACAGAGGAATGGATAAAAACAATATGGTACATATATATAATGCAATATTACTCAGCCATAAAAGAATGCAGTAATGCCATTTGCAGCAACATGGATGGACCCAGAGATTGTCATACTGAGTGAAGTCAGAGAAAGAAAAATACTAGATGATATTCCTTATATGGGGAATCTAAAAAGAAGTAGTGCTTCCCTCATAGCTCAGTTGGTAAAGAATCCACCAGCAATGAAAGAGACTCCAGTCCAATTCCTGGGTCAGGAAGATCCACTGGAGAAGGGATAGGCTACCCACTCCAGTATTCTTGGGCTTCCCTGGTGTCTCAGCTGGTAAAGAATCCACCTGCAATGTGGGAGACCTGGGTTCAATCCCTGAGTTGGGAAGATCCCCTGGAGAAGGGCAAGGCTACCCAGTATTCTGGCCTGGAGAATTCCATGTACTATAAAGTCCATGGGGTCGCAGAGAGTTGGATACAACTGAGTGACTTTCATTTTCACTTTCAAAAGGAAATAATACAAATGAACTTATTTACAAAGCAGAAACAAACTTAGAGAATGAACTTATGATTACCAGGGGGGAAGAGATAGATACGGAGTTTGCAATTGACATGTATACATTACTATATTTAAAGCAGATTATCAACAAGGGCCTACTGTATAGCACAGGCAACTGTGCTCATTGTAATGTGACACTGGATGTCAGGGGAGTTTGGAGGAGAATGGATACATTTAAATGTTGGCTGAGTTGCTCTGAAACTATCACAGCATTGTTAATCAGCCCTAATCAACTATCAGTTCAGTTCAGTTCATTCGCTCAGTCATGTCCAACTTTTTGAGATCCCAGGAATCACAGCATGCCAGGCCTCCCTGTCCATTATCAACTCCTGGAGTCTGCCCAAATCCATGCCCATCAAGTCGGTGATGCCATCCAGCCATCTCATCCTCTCCCTTCTCCTCCTGCCCCTAATCCCTCCCAGAATTGAGGTCTTTTCCAATGAGTCAACCCTTCACATGAAGTGGCCAAAGTACTGGAGTTTCAACTTTAGCATCATTCCTTCCAAAGAAATCCCAGGGCTGATCTCCTTCAGAATGGACTGGTTGGATTGCCTTGCAGTCCAAGGGACTCTCAAGAGGCTTCTCCAACACCACAGTTCAAAAGCATCAGTTCTTTGGTGCTCAGCTTTCTTTCAGTCCAACTTTCACATCCATACAGGACTACTGGAAAAACCATAGCCTTGACTAGATGGACCTTTGTTGGCAAAGTACTGTCTCTGCTTTTGAATATGCTATCTAGGTTGGTCATAACTTTCCTTCCACGGAGTAAGCATCTTTTAATTTCATGGCTGCAGTCACCATCTGCAGTGATTTTGGAGCCCCCCAAAATAAAGTCTGACACTGTTTCCCCATCTATTTCCCAGGAAGTGATGGGATAAGATGCCATGATCTTCGTTTTCTGAATGTTGAGCTTCAAGTCAACCTTTTCACTTCCCTCTTTCACTTTCACCAAGAGGCTTTTTAGTTCCTCTTTACTTTCTGCTATACTCCAATGTCAAATTAGAAGTTTAATAAAAAGGAAATATTATTAGACTGGATTTAAAAAGCTAGACACACCTACATGGTGCCTACAAGAAGCACACTTTAACCTAATGACAAATATAGGTTAAAAGTAAAATGACAGAAAGATATATGCTATGCTAACACTACTCAAAAGAAAACTGAATATCTACTTTAATATCAAAGTAGATTTCACAGTAAACAATATTGCCACATGTAAAGATATTCATCTTCTAAATTGTACAGTAATTAGACTCCAATTAAAATAAATAAATTTTAAGAAATTTTAAAAAGATAAATTGGTAAGTTTATCAAGAAGACATAAATATCCTAAATGCTCTTACCCCTAATACCAGTATTTCAAAATGAATAACTCAGACACTTCCAGGACTAAAAAACAAAATCAACAGATCCATAGTTACTGCCAGAGGCTTTGATCATCTACTCTCAGTATTAATAAAAATAGTTTTAAAAAATCAGCAGGCAGGATTTTACAAAAGTCTCAACCAACTTCATTCACTTAACTGAATTAAAGAATACTCCATCTGACAATAGCAGAATATACATTCTTTCCAAGTATACATCAATATAGATCATACTCTGAGCTATAAAACAAGTCTCAAATATAAATGCATTCAAGTTATACAAAGTATGTTCAGGGACCCAGTGATAATAAATTATACATCAATATCTTAAAGGTATCTGGAATAATCTAAAGTGTTTGAAAAATGAATACTTCACATCTAAATGAACACCACATGCGGATCAAACGAAAAACGTTGTTGTTCAGTCACTCAGTCATGTCCAACTCTTTGCAACTCCATGGACTGCAGCATGCCAGGCTTCCCTTTCCTTCACCATTTTCCACAGGAAAAATCAAAATGGGAATTAATAGATATTTTTTTTTACTGAATATAAATGAAATAAAAATATTGAAATCCCTGAGATGCTGCTATAGTAGTAATTAGGAGGAAATTTATAGCACTAAACACTAAAATTGCAAAGAGGATATAAAGCAATGATGTCAACTTCTGTTTTAAGAAACTAAAGATAGAGCAAATTGGGAGTTACATCAGCATCATGGTATATGAAATGAGATGTCCTCTTTGTTTCTCTTCTTCAATCTACAACCAATAAGACACTCACAATTCAATAAAGTACCTGTGCAAACACACCAGGCCACATCAGTACAATGGGGGCACCCATAAACCTGACAACACCAGACATGGCAGAGGCAAGTTAGACCCAACTCCTCCCACCCCCCATCTCCCACCCCAACAAGCCTGTGACATAGGAGACCCCTTATATAGCAGGTTCAAAGTAAAGGCATATAAAATGATACTCCAAGTAAACTGCAGCCAAAAGCAAGCAGGATAGCCATACTCAAATCAGACAAAATAGACTTTAAGCCAAAAAAGCTAACAAGAGACAAAGATGTACAGTATATAATTATAAAGAGGCAATTCATCAAGAAGACTTAATAGCTATTAATATAAATGCAACTAACATAAGAGCACCAAAATATATAAAGCACTTACTAGCAGACACAAAGGGGAAAGTTGACTGCAACACAACTTTAACACCCCACCAATGAGTAGATCATCCAGACAGAAAATCAACAAGGAAGCGGTGGCCTGACATGAAACATTAGGCCAGATGAATTTGACAGATTTGTATAAAACATTCCATCCAAAAGCAAAAGAATACACATTCTTCTCAAGTTCACAGGGAACTTCCTCAAAAATAGATACGTTAAGACATCAAACAAGTCTCAATAAATTTAAGGAGAATAAAATCATTTCAAATACTTTCTAATCACAGTGGTATAAAACTAGAAATCAACTATAAGAAGAAAGCTGGAAAAGTCACAAATATGCAGAGAATGAACAACATACTACTGAACAACTACTGGATCAAAGAAGAAATCAAAGGAGAAATTTAAAATACTTGAAGACAAGTGAAAATGGAAAACATAAGATATTTACAGGATGCAACCAAAGAGTATTAAGAGTCAGGTTTATAGCAGTACAGACCTATCTTAAGTAACAAGAAAGACCTCAAATAAACAATGTACCCTTTTCACCTAAAGGAGCTAGAAAAACAAGAATGAATGGAAGCCCAGAGTGAGCAGAAGGAAGAAAATAATAAAGATCAGAGCATAAATAAATGAAACACAATCTAAAAAGACAATAGAAAAGATCTATGAAACTAAGAGCTAGCTGATTCTTTGGTAAACAAAACTGACAAACCTTTAGCTAGACTCAGTCACAAAAAAGGAGGCAGGGCTCTAATAAAACCAGAAATGAAAGAAAAGAAACAATAGATATCACAGAAATACAGAAAAATATAAAAGAATATTATGAACAGCTGCTGCTGCTGCTGCTAAGTCACTTCAGTTGTGTCCGACTCTGTGTGACCCCACAGATGGCAGTCCACTGGGCTCCACCGTCCCTGGGATTCTCCAAGCAAGAAAACTGGAGTGGGTTGCCATTTCCTTCTCTAATGCATGAAAGTGAAAAGTTGAAGTAAAGTCACTCAGTCGTGTCTGACTCTTTGCAACCCCATGGACTGCAGCCTACCCAGCTCCTCCGTCCATGGGATTTTCCAGGCAAGAGTACTAGAGTGGGGTGCCATTGCCTTACATGCCAAAAAATTAAACAACCTAGGAGAAATGGACAAATGCTTAGAATGACATAACCTTCTAAGACTGAATCATGAAGAAATAGAAAATCTGAATAGTCTGATTGCTTGTGCCATTGCCTTACATGCCAAAAATTAAACAACCTAGGAGAAATGGACAAATGCTTAGAATGACATAACCTTCTAAGACTGAATCATGAAGAAATAGAAAATCTGAATAGTCTGATTGCTAGCAAAGACTCTGAAACAGTTATCAAAAACCTCCTCCAAAACCAAAAGTCCAGGACCATAAGATCCACAGGTAAATTCTAAAATAACACTCAAGGAAGATTAGATACCTATTGTTCTCCCAAATTGAAGAACAGGGGATACATGCTAACTCATTTTATAAAGCCAATATTACCCTGATACCGAAACCAGACACAGACAACAACTAAAAATAGGAAATTACAAGCCAGTATCTCTGAGGAACACAGATGCAAAAATCCTCAAGAGAATATTAACAGATAGAATACAACAATGCAATAAAATTATCATACACTATGATGAGGTGACTTTACATCAGGAATGCAAAGATGGTTCAACATCCATATACCAGTGTGATACACCACATGAAATAAAATGAAGGCTGAAAATGTGATGATCATCTCAGTAGATACAGGAAAAGTGTCTGGCAAAATTCAACATCCATTTATGATAAAAATCCTCAATAAAATGGGTATAAAATGAATGAGATTCAATATAGTAAAAGCCATACAATGACAAACCATAGCTAAAACCACCCTCAATGGTAAGATACTGAGAGCTATCCTTAAAATCAGAAAAAGGACAAGGATGTCCACTCTTGCCACTCTTACTCAACGTAATATAATTCAGAGAAATTAGGCAAGAAAAAGAAAAAAAGGCATCCAAATTATAAAGGAATAGTAAAACTCACTATTTGTAGATGACATGATTCTATATATAAGAAATCTCAAAGACTTCACCAAAAAACTGAGATAATAAATACACGGACATCACCAGATGGACAACACCAAAATCAGATTAATTATATTCTTTGCAGCCAAAGATGGAGAGCTCTATACAGTCAACAAAACCAAGACCAGGAGCGGACTGTGGCTCAGATCATGAACTCCTTATTGCCAAATTCAGACTTCGAAATCAGATTGGTTATATTGTACGCAGCCAAAGATGGAGAAGCTCTATACAGTCACCAAAGACAAGACCAGGAGCTGACTGTGGCTCAGATCATGAACTCCTTATTTCCAAATTCAGACTTAAATGGAAGAAAGTAGGGAAAACCGCTAGACCATTCAGGTATGACCTAAATCAAATCCCTTATGATTATAGAGTAGAAGTGAGAAATAGATTTAAGGGCCTAGATCTGATAGATAGAGTGCCTGATGAACTATGGAATGAGGTTCGTGACATTGAACAGGAGACAGGGATCAAGACCATCCCCATGGAAAAGAAATGGTAGCTTTAGGGATATCCATCTATACCAAACCTTACTAAAATATATACTTTTAATGCACTCTATTTATTATAAGCTGCTGCTGCTGCTGCTGCTGCTGCGCCACTTCAGTCATGTCGGATCTGTGCAACCCCATAGACGGCAGACTACCAGGCTCCACCATCCCTGGGATTCTCCAGGCAAGAAAACCAGAGTGGGTTGCCATTTCCTTCTCCAATGCATGAAAGTGAAAAGTGAAAATGAAGTCGCTCAGTCGTGTCTGACTCTTCGTGATCCCATGGACTGCAGTCCACCAGGCTCCTCCATCCATGGGATTTTCCAGGAAAGAATACTGGAGTAGAGTGCCATCGCCTTCTCCGTTATTATAAGCTAAGTGTATCTCAAAAACCTAAAAAATTTAAGACTAGGAACAATCAGTTTCATATATGTAACTCAGTAGTATTATGTGTTTGATGAATTAAAGACTAGAGAGAGAAGATGGAGAGACAGGACAGCCTTTCAAATCAATTAAACATTTCCTATTCATGAACCTATGAGGGCAGAGGATCCACACATAGGAATTCTTTCCAAGTGATCAAGATCTAGGGATTTAGTGTCTCGCTAACAGAAGATACTAGAAAAGAGACATCCTGACAGCTGGGGCAGAGAACAGTTGCAGAGATTTCTAAGTTACAGAGCTGAACTTGGAGTCCAGCTGTTATGGATAGGTAGCAAGTAAGTATCATAGGATCATAATGGTACACCTGGGGCACACCACAAAACTGTATTTAGGCTGTTTTCCTCAAGACCAAAGAACTATAAAGTAACTTCATGATAGGTGCTTGCCCTGATTGACTTGGAATAGATGATTTATTGGAAGGCATTATTCTTAGAAAATAGACTACTTAAAACCTAACCAGACCTCTAAAAGTCTTCTATTGTTATAATTTATTAGGTTAGTACCAAGGTAATTGTAGTTTCGGACCATGATTTTTAAATCATTGTAACTAGGCTTAAATACATCTTTATTAATCAAAATAGGGAAAATTAAAATCAATACATTTTTTTGCCAAAAAGAAATAAGTTTGCTTATTCCTATAGCATAAAAAGTTGTGCTTCAAGGTTCAAGGAACGTTTGGAAAGCATTTTCTGCTTCTTGCTGGTTGTGGAAGTATTTCTCTGCAAAAAGTTGTCAAGATACTTTAAGAAGTAGTTGTCAGTTGGTGAGAGGTCAGATGAATAAGGCAGAGAAGGCAAAACTTCTTAGTCCAATTCATTCAACTTTTGAAGTGTTGATTGTGCAATGTGTGGTGAGACTTATCATGGAAAAGAATTGGACCCTTTCGATTGACCAAGACAGGCCACAGGTGATGAAGTTTTCAGTGTATTTCATTGATTTGCTGAGCATACTTCTCAGATGTAATGATTTTACTAGGATTCAGAAAGCTGTAGTGGATCAGATGGGCAACAGACAATCAAACAGTGACCATGATCATTTTTTAGTGTAAGTTTGGCTTTGGGAAGCACTTTGAAGTTTCTTCTTGGTCCAACCACTGAGCTGATTGACTCCAGTTGTCCTATAAAATCCAGTCTTTATTGCACACTGTAATCCGATCTAGCAATGATTTATTGCTGGGAAGAGTAAGAGGACACTTCAATAATTTTTTTTTTTTTTTAATTTTTGGTCAGCTCATGATGCATTAACTTATTGAGCTTTCTCACCTTTCCAATTTGCTTCAGATGCCAAACAACCATTGTATGTTCAACACTGCGTTCTCAGTTTGTAAGAGGAACAGCTTTGATGATTGCTCTCAATTGGTTGTTGTCAACTTTCTATGGCCGGCCACTAGGCTCCTCATGGTCAAGACTCTCATCTACTTTGTAAAACTTTTTGAACCACCACTGCACCGCATGTTCATTAGCAGCTCCTCGGTCAAATCCATTGTTGATGTTGCAAGTTGTCTTTATTACTTTATGACCCATTTTGAACTCCAGTAAAAAAAAAAAACTGTCTCAAATTTGCCTTATGTCTAGTATCATTTCTAGTCTAAAATAAATATAAAATAGGCAGCAAATAAGAAGTCATTAGCAAAAAAATAAAACAAGAAATGTACATTAAAATGATGTATAATATAACCACATTTATTTAAGAATGTATTCCAGTATCAAATGGCAAAATTCAACAACACAAAATCATAATTATTTTTACACCAACATAACAACCAGTTAAAGTTATAAATATATTGCCTCAAAACCAAGAAAGCAGATGACAAGGCTGGGATTCTTGAACAAGTAGGGAGCTGTACCCACTCTTGAGTCCCTGTGGGAACTTCCCATCTAGACAACTTACAAATAGACCTATATAATCCTACACACTTAATATTTTATCTCTGCCATGAAGATTCCAGATCAATTTCCCATGGCATTTCCCATATATTATTACATACTGTTTTGAGCCTGTTATTCTCAATCATAAACCTCAAAAATGATTTCTTCCTCCTTTGAACATCCCTAAATTGTATTATCTGCTTTATTCATATGTTACTTCATTATATTTGCCATGAAGCAAATACTGTGCTATTTAGATGGGGGACTGTGACTTGTTGACAACCAGGCAAGTGGACTGTAAGTGTGAAAGAGGCAAGTATTATAACCTTACAGGATACTTATCCCCAAAAACATATTACAGAGAAGAGTTCCATGGTACATTTTTCCCCCCTGGGATAGAGATGGAAAGAGAAAAGACAGAAAAAAGAGGGGTAGCATAGAAAAAGAGAGAAACTTTGGTTACGATTACTGTAAATTCAATTTCACACAATTTTTAAAGCAATATTTATTCTCTTGCTTTTTGTCTTTTTAAATTGAAGAGTATTTGATATATAACATTATGCAAATTTAAAGTGTACAACATGCTAATTTGATTCATTTATACACTGTAATATGATTGCCAGTAATAATAATATGATTGTAGTAATAATTAGCACTTCTATCTTGTTACATATCGATAATATCTTTTTAGTGGTTAGAATAATTAAGTTATAGTTTTAGCAAGTTTGATGATAATAATACAATAGTGTTGCCTATAATCACCACACTGTGCATTAGATCTTTAGAACTTTTTTACTACTTATTACAAGTTTGTACCCTTAAACAATACCTGTCTTACCCCCTCAACTTCCATCCCCTGGTAACTACCATTTTATTCTCTGCTTTTACAAGTTCCATTTTTAAGATCTTACATATAAATGGTATCATATAATATTTATCATTGTTGGATATCTTCCTTAGCATAATGTTCTCAAAGTCCATTCATTTTATTGCAAAGGCAAGATTTACTTGTGTCTCATGAATAATATTCCATTGTGTATATGTATATGTATTTTTATCTACTTATCTATTGATGGTCACTTAGGTTGTTTCCAGTTTTCCATACCTTGACTCATGTAGTTAATGCTGCAATGAACATTGGAGTGTATCTAACATTACTTTGGTAACCTGTTTTGATTTGAGGGGGCATATACTCAGGAGTGAGATTGCTGGATGACATGGAAGATCTATTTTTAATTTTTTTGAGGAAACCCCATATTTTTCATCATGGTGAATGAACCAATTTACATTCACCAACACTACAAATGTTCTTTTTTCTCTACCTCCTTGCCAGTATTTATCACTTGTTTCCTTGAAGATAGCCATTCTAATAGTTTAGAAGTGATATCTCATTATGGTTTTGATTTGCATTTCTCTGGTGATTAGTGATATTGAGCATCTTTTTATGTATCTGTTGGCCATTTGGAAGTACTTTGGGGAAAAATGACTATTTAGTTCCTCTATTCATTTTTGAATCAGACTATTTTTATGGTAACCCATTCCAGTAATCTTGCTTGGAAAATCCCATGGACAGAAGAGCCTGGTAGGCTGCAGTCAATGGAGTCCGCACAGAGTCAGACATTACTGAAGCGACTTAGCATTCTTTTTATTATTGTTATATGAGTTCTGTATATGTTTGGAGATTAACTCCTTAATATATGGCTTGGAAAAATATTCTCCCATTCTGTTGGTAATCTTTTCATTTTATTGTTACTTTTTTTGTGTGTGTAGAGTCTTTTAAGTCAGATGAAATCCCATTATTTTTTATTTGCTTTTGCTGGTTCTTTTAGTTTCATAAATAAAATAATACTCTTTGTCAAGACTCATGTCAAGAGATTTCCCCCTTACATTCTCTTCTGGAAGTTTTATGGTACCAGGTCTTCTGTTAAGTCTTTGATCTATTTCAAATTAATTTTTGTGGGTAGTGAGACAAGGGTCTGACTTTTTTGTAATTACACATTATCCAGTTTCCCTTACATCACTTCTTTCCTCATTGGTTTTTCTTGGCTCCCTTGTCATATACTAGGTTTATATATTCTGCAGTTTACTTCTGGGCTCTCTATTCTGCCTGAGTCGTGTCTGACTCTTTGTGACCTATGGACTGTAGCTGGCCAGGTTCCTCTATCCATGGGATTCTCCAGGCAAGAATACTGGAGTGAGTTGCTGTGCCCTCCTCCAGGAGATCTTCGTGGGGCGCTCCATAGACAGAGAGAGGCAGTGGAACTTCCCTCAGCAAAGCCGAGGGGTCCCGAGGTGAGCCTGCTGTCCACCAACCCAGCCCCTCAGCGAGCGAGAGACAATCAGACACGACAGGGGTTCTGTCTAAGCAGTTCCGCTTTATTGCCGCAAACTCCCAGCTTATATAGGCAAGCAGGGGGGTTTTAGGAAGAACTTTCCATAGTTGCACCAATCACGTTAAAGGTCAAATCGTCATGTATTTTCATTATAACAGGAGTCTATGGAGATCACGTGCTGTTTACGTGCAGGGAAATCAAGAGAGCCAATCAAAAAACTTTGACAAACAACATAGACCTTGCCCCCATCTCTTCTGCCAGGCGCCATATTAGTTTCTGACTGCAAAGCTAGCCCCTTTCTTTTTAAGGTTTCCCATTTAGGGCCCCACAGAGATCTTCCCAACTCAGGAATTGAACCCACATCTCTTGCATTGCAGGCAGTTTCTTTAAGCACTGAGCCACCTGGGAAGCCCTTTGATTACTATAGCTTTGTAGTAAAAATTTTAAATCAAAAGCGTGATATCTCTGGCTTTTTCTTTCTCAAGTTTGCTTTGGTTACGCAGGGTCTTTGTGGATCCATACAAATTTTAGTATTTTCCATTTCTGTGAAGAATGTCATTGGAAATTTGATAGGAATTGCATTGAATTTATATATGACTTTGGGTCAAATGGACACATAAGCAGTATTAATTTTTCTGATCTATGAACATGGATGCTTTTTATTTGTTTACGTCTTCCTTGATTTCATTTTTAAAAGCCTTATATTTTTCACTGTACAAATTCTTGACCTCCTTTGGTAAAGGTATTCCTGATTATTTTATTGTTTTTGTTTCTATGATATTGTTTTATTTCTTCCTCAGATGTTTTAATAATAGTGTATTAGAACTGCAACTGATTTCTGTGTGTTTTAGATCCTGCAATTTACTAAATTTTTTGATTAGATCTAATGGTTTTTGGAATCCCATACACTATCATATCAATAGCAATTAGCAGCAATTTTACCCCTCTTCTGATTTGGATGATTTTTATATCATTGTGCAATTGGTGTAGCTAGAACTTGAATTCTAGTTCTCGAATTGAATAAAGGTGATGAGATAGACATTTTATGTGTTGCCATTGCCTTCTCTTAATGGTTAATATGGTTAACCTTTAAAAGGCTAATTAACCTTTAAAGGCTAATATAGTTAGACCTTAAAAAGTTTCTTATAACATAGCAAAATAATTGAGTAAACTTTGCATGGGTATTTAAATGATCAAAAGCCACTGTAAAGTTCTCCATAAAGATGAACTATTTAGAAAGGATGAAAGAAAGTGCAGTGGTGGGATGATATAGAACAAAATTTCCTACCCACAGATGGGCTTATTTGGCTTGAGGATTGATTTAGGCTGATTATTTTTAAGAAACAGGGGCATCAGGAAGTTTTTCTTGTTACCTCCCTCTTTACTGCCTAAAAGAATTTAGGAAAAGGGCTTGCGCTGGGACTAGAGCTATTACCAGAGATAACAGAGTGTATGGTCTAGGTAGGGTCAGGGAGACTTGGCAGGGCCTAGGGATCAGAGTCTGTTCTGTGTCCATTGCCTCTGCATGACCCAGTAAACATTTACTTACCAAAGATCTGCTTTTCCATCTTGAAATACATTGCCTTCTTCACCTTTGAAGTCCCAGACTACTCCCCCTACCCAATATCCTCTTCTGTCTTTAACGGTAGAGGGCATTAAAGGTGAGAGCGGCAGCTGTTTTGGCGAGTTACTCAGTTTTCCTGGGTCTCTCTTGTGTTCATTCATGCTACTGAGTTTGTTGGGTCTCCTCCTGTTAGTCTGTCTCATGCTGATTTAATTCTCCAGCCAGCCAGAAGAACCTAGAGGGCGGAGAACGATTTCTTCTTCCCTGACAGTGACCAACTCTTGCTTTGGTGGCTCAGATAGTTAAAAAAAAAAAAAAAAAAAAAGTCGCCTGCAATGCAGGAGATCTGGGTTTGATCCCTGGGTTGGGAAGATTCCCTGGAGGAAGGCATGGCAACCCACTGCAGTATTCTTGCCTGGAGAATCCCCAGGACAGAGGAACCTGGTGGGCTACAGTCCATGGGGTCACAGAGTCAGATACAACTGAGCGACCAACTGCACAGCACAAAGTGTGTCTGGGATGCGTGATTTTCAGTGCTAAAATTGGGACCGTCCAGGAAAACTGGGATAACTGGCTGTCCTATGACGGTGCCCAAAGTTGTACTTTATTAACAATCATTTGTCTTTTTCCTTTCTACACAAATAATACAATATGCTCCAATCAATACGAACAGCATTCTGTTTCACTGAGTGGGGAAAATAACACATGCTAAAAATTAACAAACAGAAACCCCAATTAAATAAAAAACCAGAAGGGGGAGCTCTTACACCCTCTGACCGCAACAGAGCACAACAGGAAAAACAGACTCCTCTTTTCTTTCCTGGCAAGGGCTCAGCCAATGAAAAGCTGAGAACTCTTTGTTTACTGAGTCCTCCCAGCCTCCTTTCTCCTCTGTAAAAGAATTCTCCTCCCTTGTGATGAGGAGAACCTACACAGGGCTGTAATGGTTGCAGACCCCAAAGAGGAGTTCTCTGCTGATTCCAAATAAACCTGTGTTTGCTGGAGAAATATTGGTGGTCTGTTTGTTTCAGGTCAATACTTCTAACCTGATTATGTGAGAGATGGGAATAGTTTCGTAGCCATGTTCCACTGAGAGTGTCCCCTCTTTTTCTGGGTAAACAATGATCTGAGTTTTGAGGAGACAAATCATTTCCTTAATCCAGTCAATCCTTACAGTCTGTGCCTGTTATTTAAACAGTCTGTGCCTGTTCCACACTTAATCATATTAAATATGATTCCATTTACCAAAATAATTGAAAAAAAAAAGCAGCTTTCGGAAGCACAGTACTATTTTTAGAAGTGGGAAATGCTCCCCACTCCTACTCCTTTGCATAATGCTGCCTGAGGATGATTACAAACATTCACAGGTGATATTGAAATTAGGCAAAAATGTGTATTTGTTCCAAAACAACTGAACAAAGGAAATGGAGATAAATATATGATTCCATTTACCAAAATAATTGAAAAAAAAAAGCAGCTTTCGGAAGCACAGTACTATTTTTAGAAGTGGGAAATGCTCCCCACTCCTACTCCTTTGCATAATGCTGCCTGAGGATGATTACAAACATTCACAGGTGATATTGAAATTAGGCAAAAATGTGTATTTGTTCCAAAACAACTGAACAAAGGAAATGGAGATAAACGCAAAGTATTTCATCATCTGAAGACATTTTCCCTAGCTTCTTAACAGAGGCAATTTAATTCCGAAAGATTGCAGGTATTGATTGAAGTACTGGCCTCTAGATACTTAACAGATGAATGAAACCCATGAAAAGGGCATTTACAGTTCACATTTCCCAATTTGAGACAACAAGTATTAATAAAGGGTGAGAGTTAATTTTAGAAAATTATACTTGCCCCCAAAAGATTGCATTTATTGAAAATGTTTTATAAAATAGGTTGTAGATTATTAGTCTAAAACAATACATCTCTTTTAATTCAGCTTAGAAGAGAATGAGGTCAGAGCAGCTTCCAGGGAGAATGCCTCCAGATACTGTGTGGAGAGAGAGGTCAGCCTCAACTGCCTGAAGCAGAGCTGGGTCCTGAGAGAGCTTCTAAGCTAGGGAAAGGCTTTTGTAGAATTGTGTAAATATCTACTTCCCAATTTTAGGTCTTCTATTCACTTCTGTTCTGTTTACTCTCCACATTTCCAGTTTACAGTGTTTTCAGCTGCTCCAGATTTTTGTCTACCTATGGACTACCAAGGGCTTCCCTGGCAGTTCAGATGGTAAAGAAGCTCCTTGCAATGCAGGAGACCCAGGTTCAATCCCTGGGTTGGGAAGATCCCCTTGGAGAAGGGAATGGCAACCCACTCCAGTGTTCTTGCCTGGAGAATTCCATGGACAAAGAAGCCTGGTGGGTTACTGGTCCTAGAGTTGAGAAGAGTCAGATACGTCTGAGTGACTAAACACACACACAGACACACAGACACAGACACAGACACAGACACAGACACACACACACACACACACACACACACACACACACACTCTCACACACAGACTACCAAAATGGTACCTCTACACGAGCCTGCCTTAAGTAATGGGAGCCATGATCTTTGCAGGGAGTTTATACCTGAAATTTATCCATTAAAAGCAAAAAAATACCTGCAGATCACATGAAGTCTTTAAAAGAAGTATCAGTTTCTGACATAGAACATATAAAACCAATAAATCACCTTGCAGTGTGTTAAGTGATAAGGAGATGAGTTGGGAAGAGGAGGCATTAACAGTGTTTTAGATGGTAAGGTTCTTTGGGCAGTGTGCTAGATTTTATAAATATTAGTGACTTTAATCTGTACAAAAATCCTATGATAATATCCATGGTTGAAAGTGTGAGCAGACTACTTAAAGAGGATACTTGGTCCAAGGTTGTTCAGATTGCTGTAAATAGGCTTAGTCCATTTGCTCTGTCTTAACTATTTGGTTCCTTTGTGATAAGTCATCATGGCCACTGTCAAAGCAAAAAATTGGGTGGGATAATGCTAAATGGTGAGGAAGATTTTATTCACTCAAGATTGTGACTGTAGGTATAGGAGACAGCAATTGTGTCTGAGCTAAACTCTGCTGTAACAAAGAGCTGAGTTAGGAGGATCTTAGGCCATCTTTGTTTACTAATTGGCTTTATTCAAAGGAAAGATAAACTTTTTTGTATGTTTATGGCAGGAGATAATTTTGCAACCTGGAGTAAGATGCCCTTCAGATTTAGGCTCCTATCCTCCCATGGAAACTGCAAGACTGGGTCTTTATCTACTTCAGTGATAGCATTTCAGAAGGATGGCTCTCAGGTCTCTGAGAAGGGATGTTCTTGGGTGGTAAAACTAGCAAGAAGCTTTTAAAAAGATATACATTTACAATTACAGATTTTTTGAGGTAAATGCTCTAAGAAAGAGGGCAAGCATCTGGAAGCAGGGAGGAGCATGTCTGAAATTTAGTCAGGCTGAGGGAAATGCGGAGGTGCTGGGCCTTGGCCAATCCTCCCTTTTCCCCACAGAAGTCAGGCATCCATCAAAAAGTGAGTCCCATGTAGTTTGCTCAGCACATTTCTGTGATTGAAGGACTAGCTGAAACATCTGCTGAGTCTTGGCAGTAGAGAATATTTGCTGGATGGTGTAAGCAACCCACTCCAGTATTCTTGCCTGGGGAATCCATGGACAGAGGTACCTGATGGACTACAGTCCATGCGATTGCAAAGAGTCAGATATGACTGGGTGACTAACACTTTCACTTTAGACATTAGAGATGTTTTGGTGAGATTGTTCATATTCATGATTATTTTCCAGAGCAGAGCATGGAAGATGTGGGAACTGCACTGAACTTCCTAAGTGGCCCACATAGCAGCAGCTTTACGTATGAAGGTTATCCACGCATGATCTGCGGAGTGATGAGACCTCAAAGTCTGTACGAAGCCATTTGGCTTCAGCTCACAGGGCTTCTTGGCCTGGGGGAGAGGTGAGCTAAAAGGCAATCTAGGGTCCAGGAAGGATTTGGGGGGTGGCGGTGGAGGTGTCAAGTTTTAGTTTTCAGTGACTCCAAGTTAGAAGGGTGGGAGAAGAATTAAACATGTAAGTTTGGAGGGTTGAAGTTAGATATTGAGGGAAACTGCAAAAATTTAAAATTTGGTAGGAACTGACAATTTGTGCAAGATGATAGGATCTAGTGTAATTTACAGATAGGTATCAATACCATGCAGTTTGCAAAAAGGTAAAAAGAAAATAGCTCGAAGACAATGAATAGGACCAGGATCTGATAATACACAAGGCTGTGATGTAGTTTTCTACTGAAATAAAAAAATTTCTGCCCACAGTCACCTCGCTTCTGATCAGTGATAATCAAAGTAACATTATTTTCCATCATGAAAGAAATCTGGCCTCATTAGGTTTGACCTGATTATTTATAGAGGTACAGAAAGAATGGCAATTAACCACATATACCTTTTAAAATTTGCTTTGATGAAAGCTTTTATAGGGAATTTCAGATTGGAACTTTAAAAGCCTCTTGAACTGAGGAAGGTGAACTTGTCACCAGGTTTTATGTGCAGTACTTACAGAGTTGGATGAATTCCTCTCTTTGGGAGTCCCCAATATGCCTCTGATACTGGAAGGGGCGGGAAGAGAAGGAGACGACAGAGGATGAGATGGCTGGATGGCATCACTGACTCAATGGACGTGA